>JAHQIW010005988.1:0-130234 GCA_019055375.1 Parelaphostrongylus tenuis | reverse complement strand
TTTAAGCCAATTCAGATCCCACGATTTCCTCTTATCTTAGCATTCTTGTAGTCCTAATGCCAGCCTTGTATCACACAAGTGTATCACATGATATTATGTTCAGTTTCCTCTTAGACAGAACAGACTGTAAAAGATAGCTGAATGGTATGAAAGCATATCAACTTCCGCTGACTGTAATCATCAAGACGGTGTGAAGACCGAAAAAGAACTAGAATTAAATCCCGAACTGATACCTCTGATTTATCTAAAAACCATAAAAATTGAAGACAAAGGACTTGCATGAAAAGCATCCGAACAAACGGTGAGGAGAAGACGCTCATTCACCGCATTGTATGAAACTGACTTAACGTCTCGAAGATCAAGCCTTTTGGATTCGTCTTCATATAGTGGTTTTGAAGGATCCTGAATAGATTGAGTGAATAAGGTAAAGGATGAGCAACTACCAGCTAATCTAATGACCTACCGGCTCGAGAGATTATTACTGAGACAACTATGAAATATTTTGAACGATTACTGAAGACATAAGCACCAGCAATCAGTAGGGTTCGTAAGTTATAATAGACAGATCCATGTTACATTCTCAGAAAAACGTTTACAAAAACTCAAATTTGAGTTCTTTCTAATTATAAGGGAACACTTGTAAAAACCGATCTCATTCGCTGAAGAGGAACTTTTCTTAGGAGAGTTAGCAATCATTCGAAAGCTCAGATTTTGTCTAGAGCCCCACATGGCCTCTTTCTCAAAATACACTTTTATAACGCTGTTTATCCACACAAAACTATGCCTCAGACGTAATAGCGTAATCGTTGCTCATTCCAATACTGTGCGAATGATTATAGATAGTCCAAAGAAAGAGCTCTGCCCAGTGAGAGATATGACGTATAAGACATAGTATTGTGTGGATATCACAGCGTTATAAAAGTGTGCTTTGAGAAATTGGCCATGAGGGTTCTAGCCAGAAAATCTAAGGTTCTGAATGATTACTAACACTTCTATGAAAACTTCTCCTCCAGCGAATGAGGTTGGTTTTTCACATGTTCCCTTGAAATTAGAAAGAACCTAAATTTATAAATATAAGAGTTGGAACAGATTATTTCCGAAACTACTAAAACATAATGGCTAATTCAAAGCCTACTGAACAAGGTTTCTATTACTTGTTTCAGAGCTCACAGAAATCTACTACAAGATTAATTGGCATTAAACGCTAAAAATCAGGAAGATGAATATTTCTCAATGGGAAAGAGAAAGGATGGTTGATGTTCTTGGATGCGCTTTGGCTTAGAACTGACATGATTTACAAGCATGTAAGAACTCGAGTGTTTACCTATGAAAACAATCGCAAAGAAAAACTTAGACCCGCAGCTCGATTTACATAAGTGGGTTTCAAAGATCGAATAGTTCATCACCACTTACAGAGCTTAGCTGCCATTTACGACTGGGCATACTATGCTGGACAATTCAATTTATGATAGTTGCACTCAGTTAGTTGTTTATTTAATAGATAAAAAAGGCCGCTTTTGATCACATAACAGAAAATAGGGTAAGGGAATTCGCCAAACCCTCTTCTCGAGCTCCACTAGAGACCAAATCTTAATCATTCCAGCCATTGATACACCAATACACTGTTCGAGCTTGTTTGTCCTTCGAACAATGTCATAGCTACAGATCCAATCTGGTTCCACTCTAAAAGATACTGTACCACTTAAAGAAATATTCTATCAAAGCATAAACACTTCAACCTACCTAGAACTCAAATTAAATACGACTGTAAGGTCGTTAGGATCCATAACAACGATGTCGCTATAATCTCCCACACAGAATAGCCGTGTGGACCTAGTGTGGCGTGACGATTTGTAGGTCTGAAATAATCACCATAATTGAGAATTATTAGCAAACCAAACAGTTTAACCTACATAAGGTTGCATAAACCGATGAACCATTGGTGTTGAGATTGAATCCAGGCAACGACCATCCTCTAGGTCCCACAAACACATATGACCATCACACGAAGCGGTGATAAACCGCCTGAAGATAAAACCAGTAAGGAATGAAATCAAATTTACAGATCAATCGATTAGACTACTTATAACAGGAGTGCTATATGGGATCAACTGAACTTCACCGTGAAATCGTGAAAACTTACCCTGAAGTGTTCAGTATGAGTCGCCCTGAACCGAACTCATAAAAAGATAACAAGAAAACTCGAGAAAAAAAATTAGGAATTCATACAAGGTAACTACTTAGCCCGTTTATTGCCCGAATTACGATTTTTAACACGAACAAGAGAAAAAAGAAACGTTCCAAGCACTTCAAAACGTCATAATTTTCTGTCGATGATCAGTCCAAATTCTTTCTATTTTGACTGCCACTTGCAGTGGTATGATGTTATACTTATACCCAATATGTGGAGTACTGTGCAAAAACGTTTGCGTCAGCCGGGATTCGAACCCAGATCTCACTCTTTCCGGGAGCTTATGCTAACCATTGCACTACCGACGCTCGTTCTTGCACAGCACTCTTATTTACGCTACAACGCGTTGTCTGCCAACAGCCAACCGTCGACGGTCTGGCGGGCAGCCGCTATCGGCATTGAACCCACTTGTGTTGACAGACATCGGAAAGAGTGAGATCTGGGTTCGAATCCTGGCTGACGCAAACGTTTTTGCACAGTACTCCACATATTGGGTATAAACTTTCTGTTGCACGAGAGAGCTGCAGATCACCAAGAGGTAAAGACTCAAGTGTTTTCAATTCATTAGCGAAGTTCACTATGATCCGCGTTGTTTCCCTTAAGCTAAAATTCAGAGAGATTTTTCAAACACGCACCCACTAAAATCGGAGTGTGACAGTGAATGTCATTTACGGTTTCTCAAGATTGTATCGCTCTTGTTTTATTGGTTAAAACGAAAGAATACAGATCTGTATAAGAAAACCGATCTTTGCGATAGTATGTGCGCAGTCACAAATGTATGTAGTTTAGATTAATTTAACAAAAAAATGGTACCAACGTCGACGATATCAAATCGCAAGTGGGTGAAATGGCCGATATAGAAGCGTCATGGCCAATCATTAACTGAGATGGTGTCACTGCATCATCACTGCACTTCCATGTAATAATATGGCCGTTCTGAGCACCTAAAGTGATAATATTATAGTAATAAAACGAGAAAGTTGTCGAAATAAAGATATTTTTGAGAAATAAAAAAAGGCACGAAAACTTTAAACTTTCATGCCATCTTAATAAGTATTATGATAAACACTGACAGCCGCATTAAATTATATCGAAGAGAGTGGTGACGGAACAGTGGCTAGGTTGTGGAGTAGTCCTATCTGTCTCAAGTATAAGTGAAACATTGGTTCAACTCCCGCCTGGGGCCTGGTATTTTGCGCATGACCCATATAAAGAGATATATGAAGGTTAAAGGATGAAGTTTTCGAAGCTGATAAATCCTTGAAGGATGTGCCATGCATTCTTCTCCAAAATTTAGTTTCGTCTAAGATGACTGAATGCATACGTGGCCTTTACAACGAATGACTTGCGGTGGTCTACCGCTATATCAAATCAGTGTTGCTTATTGTCCCAGACAAGTCTGCTACCAATTTACCGATCCCAGTGAGATAGATGACGTGATGAGCCATGAGCGTAAGACCGACGCAAAGACCTTGTGAGCGACGCAGAGTCCTCTGACAAATGCGTCACAAGCGCTCTTATGAGTTATATAGAGCAGTGAAATTCTCCAACTAATTGAACTGTACAAACAGTGCATGGACGGCATCGAGTGGTCTAACAGTAACAAAATACCATGAAGTTCTTCGAATACCAAACAAAACTCATCAATTAGCAGTGACCCGACCCAAAAAGGCAACAAGAGGTCAATGAGCTCAGTCTCCACATCTTCTCATTTTGACTCAAAGGAGATTATTATTTTCACTGCAAAGATTTTGCTGACCTTCATGATTTTCGGATACAAACTATTGATATGTTCGTCGGCTATGAGAGCGTCGCCTTCCGAATAAGGAAGAATTATCGTGGTCATTTCTCTTACATTATATCAGTTGTTGAGAGGACATCGAAGCCAACTAGTGCGCACAAAATTGTCGATGAAACCTACATTACGAATACTGAAAATCCAAGAATTTGGAGTGACAAGCAGAACTTTCATTCTCAGGTGGGAGATGAACTGGCGTCGCACCCTTTCCGAGGGCGCGTGTTAATCACTGCACTATCACAGTTTCTATTTCACTATTGCTCTCGCCAGCGTTCGTTTGAAAGTGCTAAGCATCGCACTATATTAACTATATTTTGCAAGTACAATGATATAACACATCCATGCACTACGATAACCACAGATTGAAGAAAATTGAGTGGTGCACAAAAATTCTGTCACGGTTGGGAGTCGAACCAGTGTTTCATTCTTTCCTGAGTGATGTAGTACGCGCCTTGCCTTAAGGGTAAAACGACGGTTCAACTTCCGCCTGGGATCGAACTCTTGCGTACCACACAATTTTCTCAGATGTACGTCTTAACATTATATCACCGTCAAAAAGCAGCATCAAAAGAAATATAGGTTATACGATAACTATATTCTACAAGTGCATCAAAGCAACACATCCCCTTATGAAAATAAGCCAACATTCTTAACATTCTCAAATATTTGGTTGTGATATCTTAGGAGTACTACTGAAGCAAAAAACAGAGAACTCTTGCAAATTATTAGTGGGAACAGTTTTGCAAGATCGCGAAGTTTGAAAACGATTTCATGGAAAAGACGAAATAACGATAACATTCATAATAGAGTGCATAGATTGCACGGTAGAGCGGTGAGTAAAACGGCCGGAACTACAACAGGTTACAGCCGAGCTCTTGCATAGAGTGAAATGCGAGTTTGAGTCTCGCCTGACGCGAACTTTTGCGGTTTGAAGTTTGTGAAGTTTTGCACATCACTCATTCACCTGTACGACCTGTCATTCTGCGATAGTCAGCAACACTTCCATTTATCCCTATCGCGTGCAAAAGTAGCCCAGTGGGTCCTCCCCGCTCCAGAAATTCGCTGAGCATCATACCCTTCTTCTAATCTTTCCGTGAAAAAATCGGACCATCGGGTCGGTGGTCTTTCTGTAGAGCGTGATTTCCTGAGGAATTCAATCGGCAACGGCTTTCGTCCATCGACTGCCGCTGAAGCGCATCACGTGTCCGCCCCACCTTAATTTCGATATCATGGGTGTAGAACGGCTTCTTTCATCTTCAATCGTTGACGTTGTTCGCAACTTCGGATCCTTTCTCTCATTCGCGAGATACGGGATACTCCTAGCATCGACCTTTCGACTACGCGTTCATTAACGCCAAGTAACCTTTCATCCTGCTTACGTAGCGACCAAGTTTCTACTGCATACGTTAGGGCAGGGATAATTGTAAAGTCGAAAAGGTGGAGCACGGAGGGATGTTCTTTGTCCTCTTCACTACATCTTCGATGTTCTTAATCGTTACCCAAGCCGCTCGTCTCCTCCTGCCCAACTCTGGAGCGAGGTTGTTCATCATATTGATTTCACGACCTAATTAGACGTATCTGGAGCATTCGAAAATTGTTGTTCCGTTGAGCGTGAATGAGGCATTCAAAACCCATCCGTCCTCATGAACAGCGTTTTCGTGTACACTACAACGCGTTGTAGCTTGAAAAGACTGGAGTGCAAAGCGTCGGTGGTGCGATGGTTTAGCACATGCTCCCGGAAAAAGTAAGATCTGGGTTCAAATCCCGGCTAACACAAACATTTTTGCGCACCACTCCACATCATTGGGTTTATAGAAACATCATAACACCGCAATCGGCGGTCAAATAAGAAGATTTTCGATTGGTTATTGAAACATCGTTTTCGGTAAATTCAGTTGAAGACCCATCACTATATACCAATGGGTGTATCTATAACATTCATGGTAGACTGAAAAAGGCCTCAAAAGCACAAAACATCTGTAGATCACGCGCCTACGAGAATCCATATGCGCCCTAAGGCATCCCTACAGATGGAAGGGGGGTGGCAGCGTCCGCTGGCTGCCAATTAATGATTAAATGAGTATTTTCTTCTATTAGCCGTTCCGAGGTGTTATTGATATTATTCATTGAACATTAGCGAAGCATACATCAAGGCAGTTAGTAATGCAGTTTGAATATACAATAAGGTGGCTCCACACACAAAGATATGTTATATTAAACATACTAGCCACGAGCATTCGAGTGTACAAAACTCTGTGTTTGGTGAGTTCTTCACTGAACATAGAGTGTAAAACGTACGTCGTCGCTAACTCTTATTGTGGGGACTGGAGCACCCACAGAGATTAGCAAAAGACGAGAAAGGGTAACTGCCCGACTGACGAGATCGCAAGATCGAAACACGTGTAGCGGGCTCTATAAGTCAGCCCTCATTGACAGACCACTGACATGCGTGGCTCAAATAATGATGATCAGGCATATTGAAATTTGAGCTGTGGTCTTAAGAAAACACTCGAAATGAAAGATAAGATAACTCATTTATTCAAACTAAACCGAGGTTAATAGATAGTCAGACTTCGGATTAACGATTATATGAACGTAAATATAGAATATTAGCAATAAGTATACGAAGGAAATAATTAAATGAAAAAGGGTGATGTGCAAAAACATTTGCGTCAGCCGGGATTCGAACCCAGATCTCATTCTTTCCGGTAGAATTTTTTTGCACAGCACTCGACATTATTGGGTATACTACAAGATCATACCACCGCAAGTAGCGGTCAGATAAAAAGACATCTAAATGAAAAAGGACGGAGAGCAGCGATACCTGTGACGACCGTTGTCGTATCGCTCAGGAAGCGAACTGTCGTAATCTTGTTGTCGGGCGGTTTCGAGCCCCAAATCACTAGCGGCACAACCAGTCCCCGCGATGCTGTTGTCGGCGCCGATTCGCCGCCGCCAACGCCACCGCCGCTGCTTGCCATTCCGGAAATTTTCAGCGATTACCTCGAGAGGGGTAAATAAACAGAAGAATACAAATGCGTCGGAACAACAAGTAAACAACGAAAAAAGTGACGAGGACTGAAAGTGTAAACAAAGTGAACACGTAGTAAACACTGGAAGTAAACAATACACAACATCAACGTAGTACTAATACAATACGAATATAAAAGTATTGACAATAGGACTCAGACAAAGAGTAAAAAACTGGTAAACAAACAGTAAACAACCGGTAAACAAGTGGCTGAGCAGCTATCGGAAAACGTCAGGCAGCGATATTATGCCGTCGAACGCGAGCAGGCGCGCAGCGGTCGTCGCGATGGAGCGCGATAATTTTCGATTTTCTTTTTGTGCCAAAATTTATCCCGTGATAATTAGCGAGTCCTTCTGCGACACTTTTCATGCTTCTGCCCTGCAAATGCGGTTCCAGTTCTCCAAGCAATCTGCTTAAAAGAAAATATCTGGAGTTTAGCCCACGTAAAGACTCTAAAACACTCTAAAATCACTAAATGAAGGTTGAACATTCTAAAATCGTCTGCTTGACGCTCTCACATATTTTTACATGTTGTACTTACTTTGTACAGGTTCGAGTAAGTAGAGAAAATTGAGAGGTTTTTGAAGATTCATCAGTAGTGGGCACCAAAGAGAGGAAAGCGTGCTCCATTCGAAAAAACCTGCGCGAAGCAAGTAGTTCATCTGGAGCTTAGCGGTGTCGCTTTATGAAGCATGCGCTGACGACGACGGTTGTGCCAGTGACTTTCTCACATATTTTATTATTTATTCCAATTGTGGGCGCGCGTGGTGCAGTGGCTAGAGGTGTCCTGCGTCGCACACAGGGTTCGTGGTTCGATCCCGGCTCAAGGCTCACCAAGCTTTTCTACGTCCGGGCAGGGTGAATCGGCACCAGACCTGTTTGAGTGGATAGCGGCACTGACTTTGTACATCTGTAGACCACGACGAGTCATTATACGGGCTAGATAGCCCTTAGTCAACCCTGACGATGCTACGAATGGAGTCGAATGCGTGGTGCAGCCGTCAAGGATTGATCGACGCCGAGAGCTTTATCCTTTTTTCTGTTTGATTCGTTCACTATCTAGGGTTAATTTTCTGAAGCTACTATTGCAAACTTTCGGCGAAAGAGGCTTTTCGAAAAAGCTGTTCATCATAGGTCACGCTTTCAAATACTAGCCTCCTGGCCGTGGGTCCACGGTCGCGAACGGGTCAAGCTTCATCTGTTTTGGTTATGCAAGTGTTTGACCGAGGGATTGCAAATCAGTTCGGCTGATTCAGGCTCTGAAAAAGCCTGAAAACCGCCGAAACCTCAGCTATTACCGTTGTAGTGGTTAATTTTTGTTAACTCTCGCGGGACCGTGGACCCACTGCCTCTGCGTCTCTAACCTTCAACGTGTTGCGTCTAACTGTGAACTCTAATTCTCAGCGTACTACGTCGAACAATCGCAGGCGCCATTAGACACCATTGTCGAACCCAGCGCGTTGAAGGTCAAAAACGCAGAAGCCGTGAGTCCACGACCCCCAAGGGTTAAAATTGTCGCACCTGCTCATCAGGAACTTGCATTCGTCGATACTTGGGGGGTCCGTCTTTACTGATAGTGCGGGCCCAGCACCGTAAAACTGTGCGGGCCCAGCACCAGAAAGCTGTGCTGGTCTAGCCGCTTTTTTCTTTGGAGTCCCGAGGTAAACCTAACCAGGGCTTCCTCAGATCGCCACCACGTTAGAGCGACCGCCAGACCCTAAGGGTCGAAGTGCGATCACTACTTTGCAGCTAGTAGTAACCCCGACGGCGGTCGTTCGTGGGAACTTGGAATCGTCGGGCTCCTCAGCATGGGTAGCCCTCGTGGAAGTTGAACCCTCGCTGCACTTGGCAGTCCGACACCCAAGAACACGTTGCGGCCACGATAAGGCGGTAGACCATTGGGAAAGTTCATCAAGAAACGCGCAGTTATCCGATCAATGCCTGGATCAATCGATAGTCGGCCTTAAGATTTGGACTAGAATTCTCGTTGGGCAGAGACTCAAGAAGTTTTTGGTAATCTCCGAAGTCAGTTGTTCATAAAGCAGGACTTTTTTTGAATGGTTATGACGATTTCTAGCGGACGAATGATCCGTGGTGTATGTGAATAGCGGTAAACTCAGTTTTCCACACTCCTCTCTCCCTCTCTTCTGTCAAGTAATTTGGTTCTTTTCGGTTATGCCTGTTGATTATTTTGAGCCATGCACGTTAGTGGGCTAGTAAAGAGGGCTGACTTATAGAGCCTGATACACGTGTTTCGATCTTGCGATCTCTTCAGTCGGGCAGTTACCCTTTCTCGTCTTTTGGCAATCCTGTGTGGATGCTCCAGTCCCCTTCCTAAGAGTTAGCGACGACGAACGTTTTACACTCTATGTCCAGTGAAATTATCACCAATTGTTCTTGACTAGTATATTAAATATATCATATCTTTCGTTTCGAGTGTTTTCTTAAGAACACAGCTCAAATTTCAATATGCCTGATAGTCTTTTTTGAGCCACGCATGTCAGTGGTCTATCAAAGAGGGCTGACTTGTAGTGCCCGATACACGTGTTTCGATCGTGCGATCTCGTGAGTCGGGCAGTTATCCTTTCTCGTCTTTTTCCAGGCATGTGTGGGTGCTCCAGTCCACACACTAAGAGTTGGCGACGACGAACGTTCTACACTCTATGTCAAGTGATCTTTTTTGTTATAAGGAGACAAACGCGCATTCGACCTCATTCGCTGTACAAGAATTTTTTGTAGGAAGGCTAGTAATCATTCGAAAGCTTGAATATCTTGCTACAGCCCTACGTGATCGGTTTTGCAGAACACCTTTTTGTAACGCTGTGAAATCTAGAAAGGAAATCACGTTTCTCACGGCCACGCGCTTCTTTCTCTTATCTCGCCCTATATCTCTTTGGACGAAACTCCTTCTTTAGAGTGCTAGTACTATTTTGATAGCACAAGTTTCGAAGAAGTCAAAAATATGTTCGCTCTTTGAAAAGCTCTTTTGGTAGCGCTGTAGGAGAAGAAAGCGTAAGAGTTTTGCACTTCGTCTGACAGAGCTCTTTCCCTAGACTATTGCTAATCTTTCGATAGAGTAATTTTCAATGAATCCAATACTTGTGCTTATTTTCTGGAAAGACCGTAATTGCAGTGTACTAGGGGAAATAAGGTCCAGTTTCACATATTCGGCTCGCTTGTTCACCGACTAATTCACGGGGCGAGAGGCGGGGCGATCGATCGACTGCCTGACGTGTTGGTATGTCCGGTGCAACTTGTTATCAAATGGGGAATGTTTTCTCCACTTTGAAAGAAACTCGATATAAGACGATTGACTCAGATACTACGAGATTTCCTCTACATGTTCATATGCTTTTCGTGCTTCCAGCGAATTATACGCATGAGATAAATATAATGGAGCGTAGCCGATTTAAACATAATTTTATTTTGAATTCAGAGCGTTGTAAGGGGTTCTTTTTGGAAATTGGAGGCCGGGTGCTGCAGCCAGAGACTAACGCTTTCGAATGATTACCAACACTCCTGGAAAAATTCTTGTACAGCGAATGAGGTGGAATATTCATGTGTTCCTCTATAACCGAATAGAGAGTGCGCATGTGGCGCAGTAGTTAGAGGTGTTCTGCGTCGCACACGAGGTCAATGGTTCGATCTCGCGCTCATGGCTCACCAAGTCATCCATCCCTCCGGGGTCGGTAAATTTGTACCAGACAGGTCTCAGACTTGTCTGGGAGGATAAGCAGCACTGACTCGGTTCAGCGGGAGGCCACCACCTAGTCATTGTAAAGGCCAGATATGGATCAATCACCTCAAACGAAGTTAAAATTTGAAGTCGATTGCATGGCGCATCCCTCAGGGATTAATCAACGCCGAGAGCTTTATCCTTCATCCTTTTTTACCGAAAAGAACCAAATTATTTGACAGAGAGGGTGGGGGGGGGGGGGTCAGGAAAGTGGAGAAAACTGTTTACTTGCACCTCAGAATTGTACCGTAATTTTTCTCTCCAATTTTCTCTCAAATCAGCTGCTGAGTTCTCTGTAAGCTATCGGTGGAGAAGTTTAGCACTTGTTAGACTCTTCCTCGAAATCTTGAGCTCGAATTCTAATGCTACTCTAGGTTTTCACGGAAATACCTGTTAGCACAGCTTCTAGTATTCATTTCAAGGGATAAAAATGGCGCTAACGAATGACATCAAGCTGCCAAGCGATGAAGAACTGACGGTTCCTCAGGAGATCACACTCTCGACTCCATGGCTCAAAGCCGTCTCACTCTATATGGCTAAGCACTGTGAAAATGAAATTAATGTAAGTCCGCATCTATTTTGTCTTTTTCTTTCTAGCAAGGTAAAATTTTATAATTAAATACTCAGTATGGCTGACTTATATGCAAAACTTGGACCAGGCGAGTCTTGAACCAACGTCTCACCGTTTCTGGAGGCGCTTGCTAACCGCTGCACTATCAAGACTCCTGTCTTGCTGTCCGTCTTTCTGCGATACAACGTATTGATCTTGTTAGTAGCCAGTTGTGAAGGGTTTAGCCTTCTAAGCACGTATCGGCATCTCTGATTGACAAGAATTCTTGGCTCTTGTCCATTTTAAGGCGACGAATGAAAAACCGATCTCATTCGCTGGACAACAGTTTTTCACAGGAATGTTAGGAGTCATTGGGAAGCTTAGATCTCCGGTTAGCGCGATATGTGGTCGATGTTTGAAAAGAACCTTTTATAATGATGAGAAATTAGAAATAAATTGTTCCACATCGGCCGCACAGTTCAACTATTACTTGGCTGAAAGCCACGAAAAGCACATGAATGTGTGGAGACAATCTTCTGGTATCAGAGTCATACGCTTGATCTGGAGTTACTTTCAAAGCAGAGGAGAAATCCTAGTCGAATGATGAAAATAGCACTTCTCCGAAGCACCAGTCGATCGATTGTGGGCGGCCTCCACAGCGAATTTGGGGCCACCAGAGCCCCGACCCGTGAGTTAGCCTGTGAACAAGTAAGCCCAGTGTGTGAAACTCGATCTTATTTTCCGTGCTACTCTACAGAAAAACGCTATTTCCAGGAAATAAGCACAGCGTTCGAATCGTTGAATTCTGCGCTATCGAATGATTGCTAATAGCCTGAAAATTAGCTCTGTCATGCGAGAGAAATGCGTATGTGAAGCGCATAAATCTTCCTTCTTCAACAACGTCAAATAAAGACTTTCTTGAAAAACGGTCACGTGGGACTGTAGCCAGAGATTTAGGCTTTCGAATGATTACTAACATGCCTATGGAAAGTTCCTGTCTAGCGAATGAGATAGGTTTTTCATTTGTCACCTTATAATGGATAAGTACCCATTTCTTTAGTAAATCTCTCTTTCATCAGTGGTATGAGGTTATTATTATATATCGGATGATGTTGAATGACATGTAGAACGTGAACCTTGGGCAAGAATTGAACCCTCCTCTCACCTTTTGCGGGACCGCGTGCCAACCCCTGCACTACCGAGCCTCCTCTTTTGCTACCACTCTGCGATACAAAATATCGATTCTGTCATCATCAATCGCTGAAGATTTCATCTATTGAGAATATATCGGCGTCTAATCAACAAAAACTAATCAATCGACCGCTCTTTTAACGGTGACATGATGTTATGATTACACTTTTGAGACCATGAGTGATGTGCTAATCATGTACCTCGATTGGAAATTGAACCCGCCTCTCACCTTTTCCGGGACCGCGTACCAACCACTACACTACCGGGACCCCTGATTTTGCTATTACTCTGCGAGACGTATTAATTATGTGCCATCTGAACGCATCGGCATTAACCTTTTGAGTACGAGAGTTGATAGGCAAGCGATATCTGCACTTCTAAGCATGCATGTCTGACTGTCTGCCTGCTTTCCCACGAGATGCCGCTGCCATTTCAGTAGCTGAATGAGGTTTGACGTCGTGCGATGAGCATTTGAAAAATCCTCATGGTTTCAAAAGGGTTAAATCTGCACCCAGCAAACATACTGTTTGTTTACGAGAGATTACATGGAATGGTTGATCTGTATTTTTGTCATGGAGTTTTTCACATGAGTTTTTGGCGCAGTAGTAATTATAGAGTCCAACGGATAGAATACGCATTCCCGGAAAGAGTGAGGTGCGGGTTTTAGTCCCGCCTGACGCGAAAGTTTTGCACATCGCTCTACGTAAATGGGTATCTGGTTGTAACATAATAACACCGCTAGAAGCCGTTAAATAAAAAGAATTTCGTTTGATATTTATAGAGTATTTGAGTATTTAAGCATTCTGTTGGTAATGAGGAATACTTTCGAGTATTTCTTTGAGTGATTGAGTTATTCGTATTTGTTTATTTAGTAGAGTCTTTAAGGAATTCATGCTGAGGCGCAAGGAACTTCAGGATCCTCGTGCGACGCTTAAGGAAGGTACGATGCCTCCTAGTCAAAAATTTTGGTCATCATCCAGAGGCTACAGGATTAACAGTGTGGCTCTGTTGTTTGTTTGGAGCCTGAGATAACGTTGATGCTTTGCTTTTGTAATGTTATGAACTCTAAGAGCATTCAACGCTCTACTTCTTCATTTTATCACTTTATCTAACCCATAGAGCGCATATGGCACAGTGATTAGAGGTGCTGTGCATTGCACACACGGTTGAGGGTACGATCTCGCGCTTACCGATCATCAAGCTCTCCTGTGTTCGGTAACTTGGTACCGGAATGGTCGCAGACTTGTCTGGGAGGATAAGCAGCAGTGAATTGGGACAGCGGAACATCATCATGAGCCATTGTAAAGGCCAGATTTATGCGTTCAATCACCTCAACCAAAATCTATATATTGGACATGGATGCAGGTCTCATCCCTCAGGGACTGCTCAGTGCCAAAGGCTTTATCCTCGTTTATCTTCTTCATTTAGCTCGCATCATTTCTTTTTCTTTTACTATGCGGTTATAAGCATTTCTGGCTTTGCATTTGTCTCGTCGCTTGCTCGAGGATTTCGTCTTCTCTACGAACATCTTAGAATATTGGTTGAGCACGTCTCATTGCAACCTCGAGATAGCCTGGCTTGGGCGTTTTGAAGAGCGTTTGCTATTGATTGCCGGAGAGTTTGCCACAGCTCCCCACCCCCCCCCCTTCCCGCATTTCACACCCGTATTTATTTGATTAACTTTGATCTCTAGTAAGAGTATAAGTATGTTTTCATGTCATATCAAAGCTCCCTTTGAAAGTGGTGTACATTTATCCACACACCGTAGACGTAAATTTTGAATTATTAATCGTGCCTCGTGTGGCGCAGTAGTCAGAGATGACGAGGTCGATAGTTTGGTCTGGCGCTCATGACTCACCATGCTTTCCACCCCTTCGAGGTCGGCAATTCGGTACCCAACTTGGCAGGAGAGGAATATTGACTTGGTGCATCATTTGGCCGCCACGTTTCCTTGTAAAGGTCAAATATGCATTCGATCATCTGTCGCGAATAGAGCTGGATGCAGGCGCGTCCCTCAAGGATTGAGCAACGCTAAGAGCTTTATCTGCATGTTTATGATAAAGAGTTAAGGAATCTATGATTGCTGGTTTGGTGGTAGGCACTCTCAGCATTGGTAATAACAAGTATTGAGGGTGCCGTGGCCGAGTGGTTGTGATGCTGGTCGTCACGGCACGCTTGGAGCCGAGCTCCACACCCCAAGACTCTCCTCCAGTCAAGAACGCCTTTAGGAATGCCACAACCAGGCAGGCTATCCTTGAAATTGCCAGGAGACATGTCGACCAGATTTGTACGCCATTCAAGAAGAAGACGAAAAGTAGAGTCGAATGCCGGAAGTACAGTGATCCGCACAATAAAAATTATAAGGGGTTGTGTAAACAAATAAATAAGTAAATAAGGAACAACAAGTACTACAACGGATTGAGGCTGCTTGTAAACAAAGCTGCAAAATGAAAAATTTGATTCCTGATCTCTAGGAAAGAAATCGATTTTCAAATTCCGTTTTTTTTTTTCGAAAAATTTTTGCATTTCAAGTAATCTGAGACTTTAAGCATTACTTTACTTTAAGTCCTATGGACTTTACTTTTGAGTGCAAGGACTAAGTCGAGGAAATAATTGTGCAGATTCTCCTTATTTTTTTTTTTGTTATAGGTGCTGCTGTGACTGCATGTGGTGTTGATTTCCTTCGATCTTTGAAAAAATCGGTGCGCGAAGGAAACCGAAAAGCTGGCCAATTGTATTGATCAAGGGGGCGCAAAACTGTACATGAACGTGTAAGTTATGATCATATATCTCACTCATTTTCATAGTTCGATCTCGCACACATGAGTCGCCAAGCCATCCATCCATCTATCGGGCGTCGGTAAATTTGTATCAGACTAGTCCCAGACTTGTCTGGGAACAAAGCGGCACTCACTCGATAGAATGGAGGCAACTGCGAGTCTTTGTAAAGACCAGATATGCATTTAATCACGCAAATGAAGTTAAAATTGAAGAGGAATACATGGCGCATCCTTCAGGGATTGAGAAATGCCTAGAGCTTATCCTTTATTTTACTCATACACTCAGTGACTCAAACATGTCTTCACACCGGTGCCGTAGATCGAGTATCCATCAATTTGATATCCGAGATTTCCTATGCTTTTACCGCTTTTTCGCAGTTTTTGAAGTTTCAAATATACCTAAGAGAATTGAGTTGTGAGCGAAAATTCGACCTCAATCGGGAGATGGACCCGCATTTGACCCATACCGGAGCGATTGCTTTACTACACCACCAGGTCACCTGACCAAACCTGTTTAAAGTTAGTGGCTGATAGCTATGATAGGGATATTGAAGAATGAGTGATGGGTGAACGGTAGTGTCGCTCATGTAGTGGTAGCACGTGTCCAGGTACGGGTGAAACGCGGGTTCAGCTCCCGTCTGAGGTCAACTTTGAATTATAACGTCGTTGACGTAAGAAAAATGTGCGCGTGGGGTGCAGTGGTTAGAGGTGCTGAGAGCACACACGTAGTTGAGCGATGGTCGTCGCTTCGTTCTTGCGCTCAAGGCAAGGCTCATCAAACCATCATCTCTTGGGGGACGGTGAATCGCCACTAGACTTGTCTGCGAGGATAACACCAGTGACTGGCTACATAGCTAGGCCATTGCGAGTTATTGTAAAGGTCAGATATACATTTAGTTATCAAACGACGCTAGATAAAGACAAATGCATGTTACAGCCCTAAGGGATTGATCAGCGCCAAAAGTTTTCACGAAGCTGTCTCTAGCTGTAAATGAGGATGGCTTCGCATCATACGATTCCAAGTTCTTCCAAGACTTTCCATTTAGCGTAGATCCTACGTCGGAGATGAGATCTTTGCGGAGATTTCATCGTTCCACGCGTTTAATTACGCCATCTATTTGCTGGGTTCCTGTCAAGAAGTTGTGTATCTCATTTTCTATATTATCTACTCACGTAAGATGGACACAATTGTAGGTGTCGTAACGAACAAAAAGTGATGGATGCATGTGTGGAGGAAAAACTTCACCTTACTCGTCCGAAGATGGGTTACTTCAGCAAGCTACATGTCCATGAAAGTGCCCATCCACCACCAGGTGAATTATGTTATTTATATCACTTCAGGCAGTACTCGTGCATTTTTAGTAAGCTCGTAAGAGAACTGCGGCGTTGTGTACTTTAACCTCTTACTCTTCTCAAAAGTTTTTCTCCACATTGTTGTTATTCCTCGTTTGTGTGTGTATATATATATACATATATATATGTATATATATATAATATTTGTGTATATGCACGTATGGGTACACACGTGTATGTGTACATACATGTGTAGGTATACCTGTATACATACATATAGATCCATGCTCTGCACGATACGTCACCGCAGTTGACTGTGTTGATCCCAGCACTTCTTGCGTTCGATGCATTTTCTCTCATCCACTGTCCACAAAGCTCTTTGAATATTTAACCTGTTGCACCGGCTGCTGCTTGAGGATTTTGTCTTCTTCACGAAAGTCGTAGATAACTGGTCAAGACGATTCTCTTTGCAATCCTGGAGGTAGTCCAACAAGGGCGTTCGTTGACTGGATGTGAAAGAGTGTTCGTGATGCGTATCGAACCAGCGCCTTGATCACCACCTTGCTTCTCGATAGACCGCATAGTTCCCCATTGCGCTACCCTTCCTTCGTGTATGTACGTGTGTGTATAGGTACTTGAAGTACATGTCTGTATGTATGAAACTATGTATGTGAATGTATGTACGCATATATGTGCACATTTACAAAGTATATGTATATGTGCATATGCATATATACTTGTGATCAACCAATATGTGGTCTCTTTTATTGGGGTAGCCCACGACTTGTGATGCTATCTTTGACTCAACGACGAAAAGAACAAGTGTCAACTTCGCGCTGGCTTAAACAGCTGTCTTTGATTATATGGAGAACTCGTATGCAGTTGCGCGAACATTATAGGTGCAGATCATCATCTTACTCCGTCATGATTGTAACAACCTAGTATGGCCCTAAAATTGTCGCTTCTTTTCTGTATCGTCCTCCCCATGCTGCCGTTTCGGGGGCTCGTGCGAGTTGAGAGAAATAAAACCCGTTTGTTTTTACTGTTTCTTTTTCTGGATCCAAAGCTTGCTGAGCCAACTTGCAAAAATGAGTTTATGTCAATTTGGCTCCGCAGAAGCAAGAAGTTCACCCCGTAAATCTGTCTACGTCCCTGTGAAACACACAGTCGCCTTTGATTCGCGTTTAGTTCACCTATCCACCATCGGGGCCCCCACGTGTCCTGTCGATTAACCAGGCAAAGACGCCCTCTGTGAGCGAGATTCGTAGCATATGCATGAGTATATACCTATATATACATATGCATATAATTGTATAGATATATATATATGTGTATATGCATTTGTGTATATGTGCATATATATATGTATATGCATTAATATATGTGCCGCATGTACATCTGTGTGTACGTATATCCATGCACATGTATTCACATATATATGTTATTATATTATATAATATATATGTGTTTACTCCTATCTACAACTAATCACCCTAGGAACTCTTAGTCCTACTTGTCCAGTTTATGGCGCAAAATGAATATTCGATCCCATTCGCTGGAGAAGGTATTTTCATAAAAGTGTTAGTAGTCATTCGAAAGCGTAAATCTTTGGTTAGCGTGGTATGTGGTCGGTTTTTCAAAAAACCTGACTGACGTTGTTACAGAAGGGAAACCTGAGTGTTTCACACCCGCATTTTTCCTCTCAAGACAGAGCTCTTTTCTCATACTATCAGTAGTCATTCGATAGCGTAGAATTCAGGGATTCCAACGCTGTGATAATTTTCTGAAAACAGCGTTTCTCTGAAGTGTAGCAGGGAAAATAAGATCGAGTTTCACAAAGTAGTGCGAGCCTTAGCATAATTTTCATTCGTTTCTCTCTCGCGCAGTTGTCATTCATGGTGATGGTCTATTTCTAGCATAGTTATGAACGGGAGGTCTGTTCCATGAGTCCATCCATACTATTGCTATATGCAGATGCAGATAGTGGACATTAGCCACAACATGTCCGGCCGTCGCCTGGGTGGTCTTTTGAAGAAAACTTTTGTGTTCTCGTGAAATCTACTCCGTTGTTCTTTCCATCCAGCTGCTATTGTTCTTATCATGACAGCGGCCCTTCTGTTTTCGCTATCGATGCAATTTCTGAATAACGTCGACTAATTTCGACAAGGCATTGCTAGAGCGCCCTGTGAGTGTTGCGTAGACTTCTTGGCATGGTTGTAGTATCAGCCCTTATCTTTGTTGCATAGTAGAGCTCTGAGAGGGCTAATCAATCGAAAAGGTGAGCGCGGAGTTTAAAGTCCAGTGTTTGCTCGGTGGTTTCTTTGCGAGGCCCAAGTGCGGCCATGCTCTTCTCCATCCTGATTCTTCCTTCTATCGTAGCAGTCTCTTTGCTAACAGCTGCAGTAGTTCACTTGGAAAAAAGAGCAGTAGCTGAGTGATCTCACCGGGGATGTAGTGGTAGAGTGCGATCCTGGTACGGATGAAAGGCGTGTTCAAGCTAGGTTCAAGTCGCCTAAGGTTTGTTTTCATTTTCGAAAAGTGATTTTTGTATATACTCAAGAGAATTGAGTGGTGAGCAAAAACACGACCTCAGGCTGGAATCGAACCCGCGTTTCATCCTATCCTTGATTCCGAGTGATTATTGTACTAATTATTGCTAATTTATCATTATTGTTTCTTATTACAGAAAGAAAAGTGCGTGATTACAAAGCTGAAGCAGCAAAGGTATTAGCCGAGTTGCCAGAAGACTACCATTTCCGGAAGGATTACAGAAAGTATAATGATTGGAGATGTAATATTGTAGAGAGTTAATCATCGATAAACATTGTCTAGCTTCTAAACAGTATCGATTGTAGGTCATATATGAATCCTTGATAGTTACATGGAGACTGTAAAGTGATTTGTTTAGATAAAGTTTTGTAATCTATTATTTAGCAAATGTACTCAGTGGTGGAACCAAACAATCTTTTATGATTTCTTTGGATGTTAGATACCTTTTTTCTTGCCAGATATGTCTATCATTGGTCAGCTTTTGGTTAGCAAAAACATACTAATTGGTTAGAATTGTTTTTTCCTTTGGAAATGTCCATTATTTTCGTGCCAAGTGGATCTGAGGTCAGCCTGCTATCAGTGAATTTGGTAGCCCTCACTTAGCTTGAAAACGCTGAATCAGCCTCATTATGAGGATCTCTGTGAATCTTTCTCTTTGTCGGTCTTTTGTCGTCATCTCTCTCTCTCTCTCTCTCTCTCATCTCTCTTTCCTCTCTCTAGGCTTTTTTGGTCCTCATCTTTTCTCGCTGCTTTATAGAACTGCGGGTAGTTATATGTTAGACGGCGACAAATGAAAAAAACGATCTCATTCGCTGGATAGGGACATTTCATAGGAGTGTTAGTAATCGTTCGAGAACACAAATCTCTGGCCAGAGCTGCACGTGGTCCGTTTCTCAAAACACCGTTTTATAACGCTGTAAAATCTAAATTAGAATTATGTTTCGCGCCCACGTGTTTTTTTTCCCCTTGTATCGTTTATATTTCACTGGCACAAAAACTACTTTTCTGGAGTGCTAGTGCTCTTTCGATAGCACAAGTTTTGAAGGATTCAAAAATATGTGTGCTTTTTTGGAAGAGCTCTTTCGATAGCGCTGTAGGAGAAGGACAAGATTTGTGCTGTACACCTTGCCAGACAAAGCTCTTATCTTTAGGCTATTAGTAATAATTCGATAGCGTAAGTTCCAATGAAACCAACGATGTGGTTATTTTCTGGAAATATGGTCAGCAGGGGAATATATATATATATATAGATATATATATACATATATATATATATAAATATATGGTCCATATTTGTTACTGTTTTTGGCGTTTTCATATCCAACGTATAGCTTGCCAGACTCTAAACGTGGGGGCTGGGTACTCACGCTTGCCAGTCTCTCTCAGAGGAGCGGGAGGAGCTTATTTGTTGGAGGCGACTCCTAACCGCCTCCCATGTACTTCCCAGCCGCTTGTTTGCAGGCTTTTGGCCGACTTGACTCGTAGAAATAGAGTTTTGTCAAATCGGCGCTGCAGAAGCATAGAGTTCATCCACTGGATCCACCTGTTTCTCTGGGAAGCACACGGTCGCTTTTGGTTCGCGTCTATTCCCCTATCCACCACCTGGAGACGCGCCACGTGCCCTCGCGACTAACCGGGCGGGATCTCCTCAAACAGGGAGGTCCGTGGACTACCAACTGGATTGCTCGGGACATCAAGCGCTCTACAGGAAGACCACCGATCCGTTGGTCCGATTTCTTCACGAAAGCTGTAGAAGAAGGATATGATGCTCAGAGAATCTCTAGAGCGAGGAGGACCTATTGGGCTACTCTTGCACGCTAAAGGGAAAAGTGGAAGTGTTAGTGGTACCCGCTCGAGTCACTCGACGATCAACAGGACGACAGGTGACAGAGGTGATGGTCAGCAGGGATTATAAGATCGAGTTTTACATTTTGGGCGAGCTTTTTTATCGGCCAGTCCATGGAGTCGGGGGGACAGTTGATCGAAGGCTTGGCCATTGGATATGGGATACAATTTGCAATTCAATTCGGGATTTTTTCTCCGTTTTGAAGGGAACTCCAGATGAAACGGTTTGACCAAGATGCTACGGAATTCCCTCTACACGTTAGTAGGCTTATCGTGCTTCCAGCGAACTATACGCGTCAAAAAAAAATAAAGGCGCGCGGAGCGTGTGAAACAAAAGTTTATTTTGAAATGTACAGCGTTGCAAAAGGATTTCTTCGGAAACAGACCATGTGGGGCTCTAGCCAGAGATTGACCGCTTCGAATGATTACAAACACTCCCATGAAAAGTTCCTTTTTCAGCAAATGAGATCGGTTTTTCATTTGTCGTCGTCCACCACAGGAGTACCGGACTCTGTTGAAAGTCGACAAATTACCAGATTTTTCCATTCTTTTGAGTCATACTGATATCCACTACGTTGCTTAATGAGTAACAAACCATGGTCCTTATCATGTAATCGGTTGGTGAAGATCTGGCATAATAGATGTTGCTCATGTTAACCCTTGGGGGACGGTGTGCCTCGTCTTCAAACCATTTTAGAGCGGTTTTTTATTACCGGGGCAGAGCTGTTTAGTCAGAATTTAGGTAGTCATTCGAGAGCTTATCTCTAGATGTGTTATTTAACGCTATGCCTGGGTTCCGAATAGACCTTTTTGGGCTTTGTAGCTCAAAGAGAAATTAAGTTTTACACATGTAGCGCTTTGTTTGCATGGCTCTGTGGGTGGTTATATATTAGACTAGGCTAATACTTTCCAATCGCCTATGTTGAGACCTTGCTTAAATATTCGTTATGGTCTGATAGAATATTTTAAGCCTCTCAAGAGGTCCAGCGAAAGCATCTCTAGTGGTGAACGTACAAGCAACGTACAGAGGCATGCGGGGCCTCTTGTCTGACTGCCGCGCAAGTGGCGGCGCGACGCCGCCTGCCTATCAGCGCTGGTCCTCAAAGGGTTAATAGGAATTCTCTCATTTGTTTAGTAGAAAATTTTGGAGTTTTGCATTACTCCGACGCTGCATAATTTCCTCTACACGCTTGCATATTTTTTGTGCATTATAATTCTTACGCGCGAACAAAACCCCGAGTCTGAAACGCAATCTTCTTTCTGCTCCTACACGCCCTGTGAAGACTTTCTCAAAGACCAAGCTTAGCTTCGGAATCACCGAGATTTGTACCATTGATTAAGTAATATTATAGTCTGATAGAACATTTGAAGCCTTTCAGAAGGTCTGGTAAAGGCATCTCAAGTGATATACGTGCGTTTCGGCTATCTTACTCGCCTCATCAGTGCCACGTGCCCTACGCCTTGTTTCAGCTACTATTAACAGTTGGCGCCGAAGAAGTATCTTTCCACGTCAAGTAGAAGAATTACTTGCTGTTGCGCTACAGAGTGATTGGTTGTCGACTGCATGGCTTACGGCTGTTACGGAAGCACATATATCAATACATTCCAATCGAGTATCTGAGACCTCACTCTGAATTTAGTATAGTGTATAGAATATTTTGAGCCTTCAAAGATATCTCGTAAGTATATATATATATATATATGTATATATATATATATATAATGATATATATATATATATACACACCTTCCAATCGACTATCTTATGCTATATGCCGGCGTAACAGCCGTAAGCTATGCAGTCGACAGTCATTCATTCTAGAACGCAGAATTGTGTGATTCTTCCCTTGACGAGGAGTGATGCTTCTTCGGCGCCGATTGCTACTAATAGTAGCAGAGAGTGAGCCGTAGGGCATGTGATAATGATAAGGGATGTGAAAACTCCGAAATGTACGCATACTATTGAAGATGCCTCTAGCAGACCTCTTGAAAAGCTTCATATGTTCCATGGGACTTTACTGATATGCCAAATAATTATTTTTAAGCCACGCATGTCATATGGTCTGTTAAAAAAGGCTGACTTATAGAGCCTGAAACACGTGTTTCGACCTTGCGATCTCGTCAGTCGGGCAGTTACCCTTTCTCGTCATTTGCCAATTCTGTCCTGAGAGCTCCAGTTTCCACACTAAAAGCTAGCGACGAAGAACGTTCTACGCCCTATTTCCAGTGAAATTATCACCGAACACAGAGTGTTGTACACTTGATCACTTTTCTCTAGTATATTTGATATATCATCTCTTTCCTTTTGAGTGTTTTCTTAAGACCGCAGCTCGAATTTCAACATGCCTGATGATAATTTTTTGAGCCACGCATGTCACTATACTAATACATAATCGTTAGTACAAATTTCGATGATCCAAAGCCAAATTTGGTTTTCTAGAAAGTCTTCATAAGGAGCTGTAGAAACAAAAAGAAGATTACATTTTAAACTTGGGATTTTCTTCTTCGCAATGCACAAAAATATAAAAGCATGTAGAGGAAATTATGTGGTATCGATGTGAAGCAAAACCTCAAATTTTCCCACCGAACCAAAGGGAAGTATTCTTAATCACCATTTGAGGACCAGAGTAATAGTCATGCGGCGTCGTGCCGTTACTTTCACGGCAGTCAGACAAGCGGCTCTGCATGTCTGTGCCATGCCTGTCTGGCTGTCTGCATGCTTTCCTACGAGACGCGGCGTCACCATTACAGTAGCTGAGTGAGATTTGACGTCGCGTGGGGAGCACCAAAATGACCTTCGTGAGCATTAAAGGGTTAAATAAGGAGAATCGCGTGCCGCTTGCGAAAATTCATCAGCAGTCGTCCGCGGAGGGTTGGGAGTTTTAAGACACTAAAGTCTGTAAAGCTGGAATTGCTTCATAGGTTCGCAGTTTTCTATCAAATTGAAGGGAATTTCTTAAAACTCTTTTTTTCTATTTATTCAAGTAGTTATCTTATCATAGTTTGTAGCCTTCCCGTACATGGCGTATTGTAGTCGACCACAACTTTGACACGGTTATGGAAAATTTCTTGAGGAGTTGGAAGAATGTCTCTTGGGAAGATATACAGGTGGGTTCTCTATCATCTTCCTGAGGTACTCAGTCCAAGTTATCGTTGGACTATATCCAATAAGAATGTAGAAAGCCTTTTCGGCGTTACCAGAGCTATACGTACGTTTCAGAAGTGTTGCCCTGTCTAAATCAGTGGCCCGCGCGCTATGTTGAACCCTGCTCTGTAACAGGGATCGCGAGGCGTCGAGGTCGAAGTGGGGTTCAGTATGGGGCGTGGGACTCTGATTTGGAGAGGACGACACCTTTGAAACGTACGTATGGCTCTGGCGTAATAACATCAGTTAGACTTTGAACATCTTAGAGAATATATTGGATGTTTATAGTGATATTCTGACAACACTCGGTGAGATGGATTCATCGTAAGAGTTATGAAAAGAACTTTAGCTCCGTGTGGATAGTGAGATCAAAGCCATCGGGATACGACAGGATGAAGGTGAAGAACGACGTAAAGTGCTTGTGGACGAGAGCAACAAATATCGTCAAAACACAGATAAGGTAATTCAGAAGTCGATTTCCTTCTAATTTCGGCATCACCAATCAATAACAGATGTTTTTATAATTAAGCCAATACCACGAGGTTGATGAAAAAGGTTATTCGGCTAACGTTTTGACACGTTTCATCTTCTTTAGTGGCGATGATTCGGGTGGATTGTCTCTTCTGAAGAAAGTGAAAACGTCGAAAAGTTAACCGAACAAGCTCTTGTTATCAACCCCTTGGGATTAGTTAAGTCATAAAAGAACCAGGTAAAGTCATTTCTTATAAAACCGCCAATATTTTTGCGAGAATAACAAGTAGTGTGCAGATACAATAGGAAGGACGTAAGGCCATGAAGTAGTAGATCTAAAAAGTGGAAGAAATGATGAAGAAAAGTAGAAAAATAGAGTGAGAATTTCGTGGAAAGGACATGGATTCATAAAATAGTATGTCCTAAACAAGGGCAGGAATGATTAGGAGAAGTAGGAGAATGGAGTTGAATTTACGAGCAAAGAGCATAAAGCCATGAAGTAGTTGGTCCGAATACTGGGGGAAAAGATCAGAAAAAGTGGAAAAATAATCAAAAATCTACCGATTTCCCCCGAAAATACGTCAAATTAAGCGCAGATTGTATTGAAAACAACATATGTTAGGGATTATGTCGATAGCATATTTGATGTCATTTATCAACTTCTTGGACTCTTGAGCTCCAAACGTTTATTCATTACAAAATCTACACGAATTCTTTGTTTATTCACCGCTTTTATTAGCAGTGTTATGGTGTTGTGACTGTATATGCAACAATTCTAAGTAGTATTTTAAAACCTTGAACCTCGAGCAGGAGTTGAACTCGTGTTTCACCCTGTCAGAAGACTCGTGCTAGCCGCTGCACTATGGACCTCTTGTTGCGCTGCAAATTTTTGTGTTATGCAAAGTTTCAAAGCTGATAGTTGAGATTACACATTTACCAATAATACGGTTAAGTAGCTTCATGTGTTAGCTTTGGTTTTTTTACGAAAAGTAAGATACCCAGGCAACCTATATTCACAATATTTCTAACATTTATTTTTTTATATCCGTATAATTGCCATTATCATCTCTATTGTCATGTGACCTGAAATCTCATATATCACACAGTGCGGATCTCAGTACTTTCTTCATTCTGTTCAAATTTTGCACATCACTCGATCCCTTATGATACCTGACTCAAAAAATGTAACCTAGTGATATATCTTGATCCTTTCATGAAATCTGTTATGTCATTTATTCAGTGCAAGACACGTGCTTTGGCATTACATCGTAGTCATTTGCACGGTGCTTTTCGGTTCATTTGGTTCTGCGGGAAGATATTCCTTATATAGAGGAACCGACACCGAAATATTTGCACGTGTCCATAGGTGATAAAATAACCCAGCGAGCAGTGTTGTGCAGTCGAATGCTCCTGGCTGATAAAACATGATTGTTATACCTTTCTTTTCGGCTGTTTTTGAGACCTCGCTCAAAACAATGTAATCTGATATATTTTAAGCCTTTCATGAGGTCAAGTGTAAAACGCTGTCCAGTGGATAATTTTATCACCTAATGGCACGTGTAAATCTTTCGGCGTCTGTTCCTCTATATGGTGGATATGTTCCCGCCGGACTGACTGAAACGAAAGCCAAGGGCGTAATGCCGAAACACGTGACTTTCACCGTATAAGTGCCATAATAGACCTCATGAAAGGCTTAAAATATAATATTGGACTATTACTCAATATCTCTGGATATAAATCTGAAGACGGACTCTCAGTTAGCCGCGACAATCTTCAATAATTCACAGAATTTGCTTTCTAACTTTGATGATTTATTCTGTTGAAGTAATGAATATGTTGGATGACGGAGTTATGGGTGGGCAACCTAATCTTTATAGGTTGTGAAGAGAACGAAACAACTGAAAGATCAGCTGAATGGATAAAATGTATTAAAACAGTCTCATATTTGGTTTACAAAAAAAGCTGTAATTTTTTGGATATATTGACTTGTACTTTATCGTCAGTACCTGTTTTGGTGCCTGTAAACTTTTCACCTGCTGTTCAAAAGTTTAGAAGTTTTTCCTGACATCGAAAACGTCATCGGTCTATCGGATTGAGCTAGCAATTCTTAGAATTCGTGCTTAAATTCTGTCCAGCAAATGTAGGCACTGTGGAAAAAAGTCTCATCCATTCAAGAGATTATTGGAATGAATTTGCCGATATTATTGACGAATTCATTGTCAATAATTCTGATTACTTGAATGAATCAAAAGACCGTTATCTTGTTCTCTTAAGAGCTGGAAGTTATTCATTGTCTACATTCGTGATCATAAACAAGCCAAAACCTAAGAATATGCTAGTTGTTCCTTGAATACCACTAATTTTCCCATAATACTCGATTTTCAAAATAGTCTAATGGAATATTTTAAGCTTTGCATGAAGTCCAGTATGGTACCTCTAGTGCCAGACTTACGTGTCGGGTTTTTCGCAATTTTCATCAGTAGTGCATGCCATTTGGCTCACCCCCTACTATTATAGGGAATCGTCGCCGAAGAGGTATCACTCCACGTCAAGTAAAATGGTCGTTCTACTTTTCATACTTTCAGAGTGATTGGTTGTTAAATGCGTGGCGTACGGCTGTTACGTGGGCACATATAGTATTTGATTTTGGCCGGGAGAAGAGACCGAAACTGATTACGTCCGCTATAGATGTAATAAGATATAATGATCCTTTACATCACCCATCATCACATAGTTATGGCGATAGCACTTCTTTCAACCGTTCTTTTCTCCTTTTCGTCCTCAATTAAACGCGAATATTTCACGTGTTGCTTCGGCTGCTGTTTGAAGATATCGTCTTCTCAATAAATGTCTTGGTCGAGGTGGTTTTATCAGCAATCTTGGAGAAAGCCGAGTTAAGGTGTGCGTATATGGACTTGAGGCAGAGCACTGGAAGAAAGGGCCGGAACTCTGCCTCCTCATAGCGCGGATCACTATCTACTACTGTTTTCGCCTTAATAAATATGATTCGCATTGATCTGATAGCAACCAATTGTCACATCTCCGGTCTGGCAAGCCGATATTGACATTGGAACTAAACACGCTCCCAGATATTTTATACGAGCGCTAGTAGTGCAGTGGATAGTACGCGCCCTCAGAAACGGTGAAATGTGGGTTCGAATTCCGTCCGTCATTCAAAGTTTTGCACTCATTCATCGTTATTGGATATAATTAGCATCTGTAAACCATCTTACTGCCTTTGTCTTCACAAATGTCCAAGAAAAATTCCATCAGCGTTGGGTGAGATTTTCACATGAATTTTGGCCATAAGTCCGTATCATCTAATGATAGTCACAACTTCGAGGCTTCCATTATTCGTTGTTTCATAGTATAGCAAAATCTGGTTGAAGTCAGTTAAAGAATAAAACAACTTCTTTGTAACGTCGTGCAAACAAGTTCACGAGAGTTTCTTCTCATAGTCCCTTTGCGACAGCACTGTATCCGTGTGAACTCTCAGTGGTCATGGAACATTGAAAATCTTCCGGTGTTATGAATTATGTGTACTAGTCTTTCGTTTCGAGTGTTTTCTTAAGACCACAGCTCAAGTTTCAATATGCCAGAAAATCATTTTTTTTTTTGCCACGCATGTCATGTGGTCTTTTAAGATGGGCTGGACTTATGACCTTGCGGTCTCGTCAGTCGGGCGGTTACCCTTTCTCGTCTTTTGCCAATCCTGTGTGGGTGCTCCAGTCCCCACACTAAGAGTTAGCGACGACGTACGTTTTACACCCTCTGTCCAATGAAATTATCACCGAACGCAGAGCCTTGTACACTCGATTGTTCTTGGCTAGTATGTTTCAATATATCATATCTTTCATTTCGAGTGTTTTCTCAAGACCACAGCTCAAATTTCAATATGCCAGAAAATCATTTTTTCGCCACGCATGTCATGTGGTCTGTTAAGATGGGCTGGACTTATAAAGCCGATACACGTGTTTCGACCTTGCGGTCTTGTCAGTCGGTCGGTTACCCTTTTTCATCTTTTGCCAATCCTGTGTGGGTGCTCCAAAGACCACATGACATGTGTAGCTCAACAATGATTTCCTGGCATATTGAAATTTGAGTGTGGTCTTAAGAAAACACTCGAAACAAAAGATATGGTTTATTAAATATACTATACAAGAGCAATCGAGGATATGATTTATTGAATATACTATCCAAGAATAATCGAGTGTACAACACTGTCTGTTCAGTCACATTTTCACTGGATTGACAGTGTATAATGTTCGTCGTCGCTAAATCTTAGTGTGGGGACTGAAGCACCCACATAGGATTGGCAATAAACGAGAAAGGGTAATTGCCCGACTGACGAAACCACAAGGTCGGAACACGTGTAATGGGCTCTATAAGTCAGCCCATCTTAATAGACCACATGATATGCGTGGCTCAAAATGATTTTCTGGCATATGTGTACTAGTAGTAATATCTCAGCGATCTTTTTGAACATTTTTCAAGCCCAGCATGTTCAAAATGCCACAAAGAGAAATCACATAAAAGTGTTCTTGAAAACAAATTAGTTGATTTGTTATAGTAAAAGCATATACTCGTTGAGGGTGTGCAAGGCGCAGTGGTTAGTGGTGCTGCGCAACACACAAGTGAGCAGTGGTTGATCACGTTCTCAAGGCTTACCAAGCCTTTCTTTTGTCCGTGGTTGGCAAGTTGACTCCAAACTTGTCTGGGAGTTTAGCAGTTCCGAATTGATACATAGCTAAGTCACCTTGAAATTTGGTAAAAATCAATTCATTCACCTTAAACGAGACTAGGTAAAGACGAATGTATGACGCATCTCATACGGGTTAATCAACGCCGAGTTGTACCCCTTTTGGTTGAATCCAGATTTTATCCATACCACGGACGCATGCAACCATTACAGAACCGAAGCCCTCACTTTGCTATCACCATTTCAGCGATAGAAGGCGTCGGAATTGCAAGCAACGAACCGTCAATGGGTTTGTATGATAAAAGCATATAGGCATCTGTGCTATGAAGAGCTATGGAAAACATTTTAAGGGAAAAATTATAACCCTTCTAGGACGGCATTTGATTAACTACTCGCACAGCGCAGTCTTCGTCATTTAGTTTGGGTTTTTCTTTGCTTGCTAAGAAAACTTCAGGTTTGTGTGTTCTGATATGGTTTTCTCTACATGAACACATACTTTTCGTGCATAACTCTTATGAGCGAAGAGATCTCCGAGTGCGTACGTAATCTTCTACTCGTTGTCACAGTGATTTAACAGATCTTTTGGGGAAACTAATTTCGGTATGAAGCTCGTTCAAGATTTGAGCCATCTAATGACTACCAAAAGCTAACAACAACCATCCGCAGATCCCAGCTTAGCAGGCCAAGCGAACCGGGGAGTTAAATGTATCATTTTGCTGCTACAGCGCAATAATAAAGGCTATTCAAAGTTCAGACACAGTATTGGATTCGCCAAGATTTAAGCGTTTGAATAGTCATCGAAAATGCGATAAAGTCTTATTCCGGCGAGAAAAGTTTGTGGAAAATCATATTTCTTTTCATATACACACCATCCCAAAAGTGTTCGTTTTAAGAAATTTTTTTAATTCATAAGATCGAAAAGACATAAGAGCTCGACAAATAATTTGCGGACGAACTTCAGCGTAATTAAAGAAGTTTGAGCTTTTATTGCAGACTTTTGACTACGACAGCTCCATTCTTGTTTACATTCTGAAAGTGCCTAAGAGAGCTTTGAATATATTAGGTTGGTGAGCAAGTTCTAGAGCACTTGGAAAATATGGAAAATTTACACAGGAATTTTTAACAAAAGCAATAACTATTCTTGAAAATAAAGGTTATCATTTTTTACGACTATCTGCCATAAGTACCATTCCTTCGGTAGTGGATTGTTGAGCAGTTGGCAATGAATTCCGATTCTTCTGGCGACTTGTGCTTAAGTGAGTTCGTGCGGATCTTGTCGTGGATTTTTGTGGACAAAGTTGAATTGATGGAGATGAGTTAGCACAGTTGTATGAGAAACTTCGGTTGGTTCAAGTTCGGTTGTCAATTCGCGAGCACTTTACGACGGTTCATCTTTGGAAGCTGCAATCAAATCTTCATTCTTCAACTTTGCTGCACGTTCTAAACGAACCTTGTCTTTGAGGTTGAAGTCTCCGGCATTAGAACGTTGAGACCAGCGCCAGCAACAGATTTACTTTTTGTGCCCTCCCTTGAACTTTGTTGATTTCATCAACTGCAGCTCGCTGTCAAGGACACTTTTCCAATAATAACGCAAAAAAACACCAACTTCGATTGTATTGTTCACGGCGGAGGCTTGTAACAAAGTGAGATTAAGGACGAATAATATCCAGACCTTCAGTGGGAAAATCCCACATAAGAAGCTGTAATATTCCCTTGATATGCATGGGGGTTATCTCATGCTTAGTAAAGAGCTTCAAACTTTCTTTTCGACCGTAGTACACTGGCACTTACAGTGCCTATAGGCAAACGGGAGCTCTAGGAACCTCAAAAAATCTACAAGGAAATTTACTGTAGGTCACCAATTAGATTCATTTTCAACCTTAATACTCATTAGAGAAAGCACACATTACGGGAAGTCAGTGAGGTCCTTTTACAATCACGGATATTATGTCTGACATTGATTATTTGAAACAAACTAATTCTTCAAAGCAATCTTCAATGCTCGTCTTGCAAGTGAAATGCGAAAATTGAGTGAACGATGCTACAAAGCTACCGCGTCAGTCATATTCAATACGTCGCCACTGATTAGATAATAAGTTCTCAAAGTTTCTCGACAACTCTGAGGTAAGATTTTCAGCAGTGAAACAACGTATAAGACATTGTCAAAGGTTTGTTTCAAGTACGCTGCGACTCTACGTCACGCGAAAAAAGGTGTGTTAATCTAAATAGGTAACATATGCTTTAGAAGTTGTTTTTTCTCCATTTTGAAGTAGAAAGTGACGTGCTACATTTAAGGTGATGATTAAAAGTTGTATTTGCGTCTAAAAGAGTAACTATGATGAATGTATAAGTATCCATGACGACTGTATCTCTGTCTTATGTGTTCATTTTGTCTCTGTTCACAATCGGTGTCATGTGTGAACTCAAAGCAATGATGCATTCAGATGCTGAGATCTTGGTTGCTGTGGGGTGAAAGAAATTTTAAGAATGATCTCTTCAATTTATTACATATACGCCTCCCCCGTAATGTAATTGGACCGGTTGGGTTAGCGTGTGGTGTGGAGGATAATTCTGTACCAGCTGTGTCTGTGCTGTATATGGCGTGGTGGATTATTACATGAGGCAGATGGCCTAGGCCACAAGCTACTCGATCATCAATCAGTCGATTGGATACGCTATACAACTGTTTGCATAAAATTAGAACTAACTATCTCAAATTTTCAAGTTTCGAACAACTGTGGGATGAAGAGCAGAAGGAATTTGGAACAACTTTAGACGCCACCAATTATTCTTGATTTGGATATTTTATTATAAAAAAATTCCTTTTGATCAGTCACTGCTTGGAAGAAAATACGATGGAAAACGGATTCATGCTTTGCTGCTCCAGTCACATTTAGTGTAAGTACTAATCACTAGTGTTTTGGACACCCTATCATTGAGTGGCAAGTTTATTATGATCAACTAGTTGCCGAAAGATCCGTCAGTGGAGTCAACAAGAACGAAGACAAATCAGTGCAAATTTTCTACTCAATTCTACATGCGCATATTCGCAGCATTTTATTAGCATCTTCGTGACAAAATGAGTTTTTCCTCACCTGCCGAGATTTTTGGAGTAACTAAAGCGTCTGAGGAATTCAGGATGACAAACTTATGACAGTGACTTTTCAACATCGTTCTAAAAATATTAATACTTTTATTTGAATTTTGATTGAGCTTATTAAATTGTCGAGTTTTCCAGAAACTGGAAAAAAACAATAAAAATAATTTCAAAACAAGAAGGAAGTTGAGACGTTTGGCGCAACTGCGCCTCTTACATCCGCGATGCATTCAAGGGCGTTTTCTGGACGATGCGACATTTAGTTTGACTAAAGTGACTGATTCGATTCTTTTTCCAGTGCTCTTTTTCAATTAATTCAAAGAATGCCTTATCTCGACCATCTCATGAATGGAGCAAGGAGGATTGTTTTGACCACCATTCTATAACATTCATAGAGACGAAGAAGTTCTCAGACAGCAACCAAAGCAACTTGTGAAATATTCGAAGAGCTCTGTGGATGATGAATGCGAGGAAACGAATCGAATGCCAGAAGTACTGGGATCCGCATAGTAAATTGCGATGATGGATTGTATACATATAAGCAGCTCTTGGCGTTGATCAATCCCCAAAAGATGCGTCATGCCCTTGACTTGAATAAAATCGTCAGAGGGATTGATTACATATCTGATGTATAGAATTATCTCCGGTGGCCTACTGACGTTTCAAGTCAGTGCTGCTATGCTGTCGGATAAGTGTGTTACAAATTGCCAATCCTGGGTGGTTGGAATACTTGGTGAGCGCGAGAGCGAAACTACGATTACTCTTAACTGTATAAAAGAGAGATGAATGAAATGATTATAAAGTTATATGATAATTACATATTGTTATATCGAAAGAAAAAGCGGATTACGGCGAGCCGATAGTGTTGCCATGCGCTACTTTTTGAGTACATTTCAATTGTTCACGTAATTCCACTAGGTTAAAACGGAACATGATTAGTTTCTATACATGAATATTTGACACATTGGGAGCCGTATGAACAACGGTATTTATGCTCTTTTGAACTATTTTTAGAACCGAATTTGTTCTTATTTAATTAACTGCTTCTAGTGCTGGTATGATGTTATAAATATATCCTTAGATGGAGAGTGATGTTCAAAACTTTTGCGTCAGTGGGACTCGAACCCACATCTCACCCTATCCAGGGGTGCTTGCTCAAATCATTGCAGTATTGACGCCTGTTTTCACACAACTCTTTCTACGCCCTTCTCACTCTACATTATTTAGTATATTTATAATATCATATCACCATTAGAAGCGTCCAAATAAGAAGGAATTCTGTTTGATCATCTAACACCCAATATCCGTCACCGTGATTGAGTTCAGTGTCGATAGCGATTACCCGTGCCATACCGTTGAGTGGACGTTTCTGACAAATCAATGCCTTGTAGCGTAAAAAGAGTGGTGGTAGTGCAACGGTTCGAGCACGCGCCCTTGGATAGAGTGAAATGTGGGTTCGAGTCCTAGCTAACGCAATAGTTTTGCACATTTTTCTACCCTCAATGAATATTTTTAGAGCCCTTGCTTTTTGGCACTTTTTCCATTTATTGTACGGAAGAATAAAGCAAAGATCTCAAGGAATTAGTTCACGGCGTCTCTACTGCTTACTGATTACTAAATTGAAACTATTTCTATTGCGCCAGTTAATAATACTGTGATTGGTTGTTCGCCAGTGTGTTGATCAAAGGGTACTAGCGTGCAAATGTCAACTTCATGTTTGGTTGAGAGTTTGTTTTGGTGCACCAAAGAGAGACCTTAATGGATGGTCTCTAATCTTTAAGGAACACTGGGTGCGTATACGGCTTGTCAGCATTTTTGTAATTCTTGTATTCTTTGTGCATTGACAATAATGTTACCAATAACAGAGGACTGAACAAGAATTTTTTTGACTAAGACGGCGATGACCAAGAAATGACTTTGGTAATCCCCCGTGATCGTAACGCCGTCAGTTACATTGCTGAATTCGGTGACGGCTGATTGATTTGTGCTTGAAGAGAGTTAGTGTCTACTATGGATGGCGAACGGCTCCAGGCGTTTGATCGATAGCCGTCATCGTCAATGCTCTCCAGCTTAAGCTCGACATCTAAATGTGAGCTGCAGAGCAGCCGTGATCGATTTTCGTACTATACTCGATTATTACCGCTGAGGAGGTATCCGAGTGTTAAATGAGGAATTGTAAGCGAAAGGGGCAAAGTATAACGTTGGGCATTATAAATGGTGCAGCGCTCTGATGATAAATCTTCTGATGTTCAGTGTTAAACTATCTCTGTTGTTAAGTGTGCAGATTTTTCTAGGATAACTCCAATTTGACTTAGCGGCCAATTTGATTTGAAACCTTTTCTTTTTATGCGTTGTTTTCTCGCTGGAAACATGTCTGTTATCGGTTCTGATCAGAAAAATCTCTTAGTCCCTTTCATGATAATGATGGTGTGCAAAGGTCTAACGTAGCTAAGGTCTTTAAAGGAAACTCGTCGAGTCGCTGTACCACTCATCAAAGCATTCCAAAATGAAGTGGATCATCTGACGCTCAGAGGAAAAGCGATCGAAACTGCACTAATCGAAATATGCTCTCAGCTTATCACTTTGCCAGGTGAGCCATTTCAAAAAGTCGAATAACGTTCATTACTTTCTTATTATAAAGATAAAAGTTTTTTTTTAGAGACGAATAATTGGTGAAATTATCGAATAAGATATAAGATGCCGTTTGATTTGCTTCAGTAATCTTGATCATTTGCTAAAGTTCTGGAATTATTACGTCATTAGGACCTACTGCTACTAATAATGAATCGTGTAATTTTGTTTCCTTACATGCTTCAGTTACTAGACATCGGGATATAAAGTTTAACCTCATTGGTAGACACCGAGTCCGCTTGCCATTGAAGTTCTTCCTTCCATTCTTTGATATAAGTCATTCACATTTATGAACCCAGTCAGACTGTTGACGATGGATGAGTGCTTGTTTTTTTCTAAAGAAGCCTTTGTTGTCTGCGTCCAGCTCATAACTCAAACACCTTCAAATGTTCAACTTATTCCACACTCTGCAAGAAATCTATGTTTTAGAAGGTTCATGAATTCACTAAATGAGAGCCGCTTTTTTTGTTTCTGAATCAATTTTATGTCAGTCTTCAGCGTATTGCTATTATTTGTAATTCAGTCATATTTCACATGCTTTTATACATGATGTTCCAGTCTAAAAAAATTTATAGTAAGCCGAATTTGGTGGTTAGGGAGAAAAGTCGTCCCCTGCGATCTACACATTTTACCACAAAGAAACTTGGTTTATGGGGCCCCAAAATCTTTTGTCTTCATTGTTCTTTTGGCAACTTTTATCTGAGACACAGAGGATTGGAATTTCATCTATAGAGTACGATGTTATATAATGCACCTCGTCGTTCATGTTGGTGTCTGCCAAGGTATCGTTAGCGTTTATTAAAGTTAGTGCTTCTCTCTCAGATCTTTGAATGTTCCCAAAATCATAATAAAATTTATGTGCTCTTGGGACACTAAGACATAGGGTTCTGTATAAGTCTGTCGTGTTCTCTACTCATCAACTCTATATCAAAAATTTATCGGCATTTGTTGAATATTCTCACTATTCCGAATATGTCGAAGTTTGCCATGCCGCTTTCTTAAAATGAAACTCGGAGGATTATCACTATTTGTAATTCCTGACTATTGCAGAATATCGTGGAATTTCCTTCGTAAATATTATGTCATATTAATTCTTTCCCTACCGAGGCGGCACAACTCTTCGGGTTTACCAGTTCCACTGGATTGAAGTAAAACATTGTGGACAGTCGGTTTTGATTTGACTCAGTGAAGCTGAAGAACTTTCTGACTTTGGGAAATTGCATTTTTGTTATTTCCAAAGAATTTAGTGAGAACTGTATACGTGAAACAGGTCAACAACCAACACCTCGTTTGCGTTACTCGATTTATTGTTTACACTGCCTGTCGATATGCTTCTAACATATATCTGACAGCGCATGTCTTCCACTTTTTATTCCATTGAGTCAAGTTGTACCACTGCTTAGCTACTTCTTAAGTGATTCATCTTCACATCTAGTGCTATCACCATCTCCTTCATTTTGTTGTTTTTCCACTGTCATCCAAAGACGTTGTTAGGATTGCGTATTCATTCATTAGCTTACGTCCTTGGAAGCCTCCATTATCAATTTCCATGACATGTCAAACAATGAGGAGCCTCCTCACTCATAAAATCCTAGCATCAGTGAAGGAATTCCCAAGACCGACTGTCCATTAACGTTGGCATTGTTCAATAGTTCACAGTTATTTTTTGTAAGCCAAGAACACGAGGTTGTTATGATGATTTTATTTGTACAGCTGACGTCTTGGCGTTCTGCCTTCTTCAGAGCTTTGAATGATCAGATTGTTTATAACCTAGTCAGCCAATCCACCTCCATAAGTTCAACGGAAGAAGTCATCGAATCCAGAATTCAGTTACGTTGTAGATTATTTTCCTACACACTCATCGCTTCTTAAATATATGAGTCTTTCAGTAGAGACCAATCGTCTGTAGATCACATGGACTACTGGCACTTCTCATCAAAATAATTCTTATATACTGTATCAAGTCATGCGTCATAACAAGACATCCTCACTTTCGTGTTTGGATTTATAGCTTGGGTCCAGAATGCTTCAAGAATCTTATGCTTCGAGGTTTTATATTTCTGTTCGTGGATGGTGATCTCTACCCAAAAATCTTCGTTATATCCGTGCCCTGTACGCATCTAGTAGGATATTTGATTGAGCTTCAAGTCTACCGACTAGATGATCTTTTATGCGACACAGAGTGGTCTAAACGTTTTCCATGCGACTGAGATTTAGGTTGGGTGGTTTTTTCGTTAGTGTTATGAAGATGACTGGCTGACGAGGTTGTGGACAAAGTGATCTTTCTGGGCTCTGGAGAAGGCGAAAATTGCCGAAACGTCAGCTGTTTAGATTAATTTCTTATAGCAGCCAATTGAATGAATGCGTATGGACAAGATCATTCAAAAACTGAACTTCAGGGTTGCGTCCATTTATTTACGTAATCATTGCATTCAATTTGATTCATTTGTTTTCAAGACGAAAAAAAGGGCAAAGTAAAGAGGTTTAATCTCAGGAAAGGCGGAGTTCGAATGTAGTTGGGATTATATTACGAAGATGTTGCAGAAAACCGAGTTTGTACTTAACTTCAAATTTTTTGTCAAAGTTGAGACTAGGTGATCCAGTTTCTATCTGTTAGAGCTATAATTGTCTTTGTGCAAACCATATTTGTAATAGTGAAGCCATTTTTGTAATTATGGAGGCGTGAAGAGACCTTGAGAGTCGTTCTTCCATCTATGAACAATCAACGAACATTATTTCAAGAGTCTTATCTAGCCTGCCGAAATATTTTCTGTCATTTTCAGCTTTGTTCTTGATATTTTTGAAATAATTTCAAAATACGACGTGCAAGCTCTGAAGAGGTTCCAATCAATCTTTCGGAAGACTTGAGTAGTTATTGAGTAAGTATGAAGATAATATAGAGGGAGTTGTGAAATACAAGGAGTTTGTAGTATAAACTTTTATGGAGGTGATCGCTATGAAAGGGCAAGTCAGATGCTATCTGAATGTTAAGTTATAGCTACTACTTGACGATCTCTAGTCATATCTTTGCTGAGATTCTGTAGAAGATAATCTCACATAATCATATTCACAGCGCGTGATACAGTGTCTTTGATTATCTGTCTTTCTGTTGAAGTGTTGTAATTATGTTATTTAAACAGGATACAAAGAATACACGATCAGCTGAAAGGAAGCTTTACATCATCGGTCAACATCCTCTTTGTTTAACACTTTGGTTTCTGGAAATTCGAAGTTTTTGCTTTTCTAACCAAAATTTACGGCGGTTTCGGATAGTGAGCTGTGCCTGTCTGAAAAGCTTTCATCGTCCCTTACCTCGTCGGAGCGGTAATAATTGGGTTCCAGAGGAAGTTAGAACCAGGAAGACAGTAGTACATCTGACCAAACATCGGCGAATGTCTTGTCTGAACAGTGATCCGTAGCATGGAGTAGTCTGATTTCAAGATTTTTTTTGCACTTTCGTAAATGCACACAAAAAAACTCACGCGGTATTTTCTCCATTTTCTAATCTCATTAGGTCGCAGCATCGACCGTATGTACATGTGAAACTGTGCGCAATTACGGTGGCGTCGCGACGCTTTTAGCGTAGTTACCGTAACTGATTATTTACCGTAATTGCCTTAGCTGACTATTAGCCGTAACTGATTAGTTACCGTATTTACCGTGACTGATTATTTACCGTAAATACCGTAAATAATTACGATGAGTGGGTGGTGTTTTTTTCCTCTGTATAGTCGCTGTCGTCGTCGTCGTCGTCGTCAGAGAGCAGTCTCCAATCGCAGTAGATCGATTCGGTGAGAGGGCATACGGTAGTTGGCGGAAGCTCCGCCCCGATCGATTGTCGATGTCCAAGACCGCGCACACGCTCATTGACTACCGATCGATAGCAGACAACCGGCTTTCTGTGTCCTCGATATTGGTGATTGTCCCCTTCAGGTCACAACCAACCGGCCATATGTCCATTTAATCATCGCTATTATGACCAGCACCAACTCTGATGACGTCACGGATCGTTCAAGTCCTCAGTGTTGTCTCATGCTTTTGTAGCGCTCTGTTATTCTTGAGATTTCTCATACATAGTCGGTAACGATTCCTGCGACTTTTCATCACTTTTCCGAAGAAGCCACTGCTTTTGTATCGTCAAGAACAGCAGTTTGCTTGAGAGCGATCAACTCCTCATCCACCTTCAGTGAGCTTTCGAAGATTATCCGCCATCGCATCATCCTACATTTGCGTAGTTCGACTGGAAGGACAATCCCCTGGAGGCATATTTTCCATCGGACCATTTTTTGAGGAACCAAACTTGTTGGATCCTTAGTGGTAATTCTCATCTAACGTGACTACGTATTTATCAAAAGAAAACGAACAAAATTCAGGATATAGTGGACGTTTCATTTGTAGTCATTTCTAATATGGCGAAGGACTTATGACGTTAATTGCTACAAATAAGCCTGACCCCCTCGCTAATTAACCTTTTGTACGGTACGGTCAAGCTTGAATCCGTAAGCTTGTACTCTGAGTGCTAGCGGTTCTTGACAGTTTTCAATAGGTTAGGTTTTCAGAGGGAATATCTCAGGGAGCGGATCAGGGACTAATTTTTCCATAGATGTTTTCAGTGGGTAGTTTTCCTAGTGACACGGGTACTGTACTGTATGGAATCAAAGGTCATCGTCCCGAACAAGGATCATGTAGCAGTAGACGGACTTCTTGAAGATTACCAACTCAGATTCTAGTTCCTCATTGACCATTTATTGGTCATGTGAGCCTCCTATCGTTCAGTTGGTTATCGATCACATCACGGGTTGCTTTTGCCGTCATCGGAGACTGGCAACACTGCTGCCGATCGATCAGGAGTAGCGCTGTTTTCCTCGTTGAATCGTCGTCGTCGAATCGAGGAGGAAACGGGGGATGCGGTGCTCTGTGCTCTTGATTCATTTCTGAATTGGCCGCCTTCTTGTGCGATCGATGCCCAATCTATAAAAGGCCGGCGGCTGCAACCGACCAAATCGATGAGCTTAAGCCTCCGATGGGCGCTCACGCATCACTGATCGAGCCCATTCTCAAAGGCTCAATGGTTGATATTGTTGTGAGTGTTGCTGGCATTAGGCGATTAGGTCATTATCGGTTTGTAGAAGTTCCAGAGCGAAGTGAAGTTGACGAATAACACGTCGTCAATCGGGAATATTTTACTTAGAAATAATATGAAATCCGGCTTTTCTTCGACAACGGCATTACTAGTCAATCACACAATTTTTGTTGATTAAGCTTAATAGTACGGAGTAGGTAAAATCAAATCCATCCGACCAAGTCCCAAGACCTCCATATTGACGTCGCCATTCTCCAGTAATTCAGGCATTCTTCTCTGTAAGCCAAGCACAACGGTATCATAGTACAATTTTCGATAAGCTGACGTTTCAGTGGCGGGAAAAATTCTATTCAATAATCTCAGCTCATTAAATACATTGTATCATAACAACCTCGCGTTCGGCTGAGGAAGAAAATCTCTGAATTGTTTGGCTAACGTTTCGACGTCTTTGTTCTCTCTTAGAGTCGCCAAGTCCGATTGTCAATCGTTTTCGTCATCCTGAGAGCCGATTGTCAATCGACTCAAATCATCTGCTCCGAAGAAGACGAAGATGTCGAAACGTTAGGCTAATAAATTTGCCTTCACAATCCTCGTGCTATTAGCTTAATTAACAAAGAATATATGACTATCTGGTGAAAAAGTCAAATTAGTGACGTGTTTTTGACGTACTAATTCTACAGTGAAATTCATACCCACGGTATGCACTCTGTCCGCTTCCGAGCTCTGCTAGGATTCACCTTGTAATTAGGCACGCGATCAGTACTTCCATATAAGATACAACGGTATTCTTTATTATACCCCAATCAAACAATGTGTCATGCCCATTCTTCCAGAATGGATTTACCCCTAACTGCAATATAATCAAAATGTAAATTTGTTTAGATGCGCCATCACTTTACCTTTCTTCTAGAAAATTATTGAAACATACTTGCTATGGTGAATCTTTCGTGGAAATTTTGTAATTCTTACTTATTTCAAATGTTCTGACGGTTTTAAGCCATCTTCAATGAACTTTAGTGAATCTATTATATTTATTTATTTTATTTTACATAACCGTCATCACAATCACTGCTCATTCTAGCACTTCTTGCATTGAGTTCGTTATCTCGCATTTCATCCTCCACAAGGAAATCGTAACACTGCACGTACTGTTTCGGCTGTTGCTTGAGGATTTCGTTTTTTATAGTGTTGCAGAATGCCGCTGGAGGTGATTCTCTCTATCTTGGAGGTAGCTGAGCTAGGCTGGAGAAGGGAAGCAAGCAAGCGCTTTGCTGATCACCTTCCTTTCTGATACATCGTTTCATTAGCCGCTGCGCTACTCTACACCTGTCTATTCCATTAGCATAGATTTTTGTAATAATCATTTAGAGCAATCTCTGATCTTATCTAGTTAAGTCGTTTTTATGGATTGAGCCATCTATGGCGTGATTTCCATTTGCTTCCCTCCTTCATAGCTTCTTGACGTTCGTGACACTGGTATGATTAGTCTATGATGAAATTTGCAAGTGAGCAGTCAATGATTATTAACTAGACTACAATAATAATTCTTCTCATACGTCGGCAGTTGACCAAATTGTTTTAGGATTCATTTCTGCCATAGGAATCACTGTCTTCTTAAAAGAGTGAGTCGCAAGCAATTCCATATGACCCACAAATGCTGCTAGCTGCGAGGGCAATATGGGAAATTTGAAGAAATTGAATTCTACTAAAATTTATTATGTCAGTCAGGAAGAAATTCAGAGGTATACATCTAGCATCTGGATCCTTATTTGAGCTCAACCGCTTCAATGGGTGACTACTGCGAGGTGACGAAAAGAAATAGAGGAACTGTGGCCCTCTTTTCATGTGAACTCGTTGTGAGCTCATTAAATCTCTAAGTAGGATCATTAACTGATACCGAGCTTGAGTGGGCCGAATAATGAAGACGTTTATCAGATCTCATGCATCTGTCGTCTGCTTTTTTATGCAATCAATCCGTCAGTTTTTCATTTTACATATAATGATTTTTGTTGGATTTTCATAATGAGATTTGTCATACTTAACTTAGAAATCTTATTTAGTGTTGTGTAAGGTAGTTATATATCAAAACAAAGCAATTTTCCTCCTGTGTATAGAACCCTGGACTTGTCTGGCGTATCAGCTCAATTCTCATTTGCATAGTAAAGCATTAGAGGAAACACTTAGTCGAACAAAGGAGCTTGGAAGATCTGAGTCAGATCACATCGCCGAGTTTCTCGAGGGGTGCATTGGATGATCAGAGCGCAAGTTATTTTGTATCGTCCATCGAACTTGTTTACTTCTTCCTCTGACCACCCTATAAAACACAGCGAATCATTTATGGAAACCATTCCTGATTTCTTTTCAAGCGTGGGATTCTTCTTTTCTTAATTGACTGAGTCGTCCGATCTTTTCTTCTTCCTCCTTTTATTCCAGCTTTTCAGAGTTTTTTCGGAGGTTTTCTCTGCTCCACGAATATCGTCAAAAATATGGCGATTCTGTAGGCAAAATTACAAGGCTGATAAAAATTTCCTGTTAGTACCCCCATTCTTTCTTCGAAGACGACATCAGTATCTAGTGCAGTGTGAAATTCGGCTATGTTGAAGTCGTCTTTCTCTTCTATATAGTGAGCGTTCAGGATTTGAACATGGTCATTGTTCTGGCTCTGGCTATCCAGTTTTCTAGACGAACACCAAGGAAGACGTAAGTGTGGTCATCGTCATTGTCAAACTTTTTCGTCACACGACGCAACTTCGAACTCTACATATATATATATATATATATATATATATATATATATATATATATATATATATATATATATATATATATATATATGCACGTTCATAAGTGTGTGCACATGTGCATAACTACTAATATAATAAATTAATATGTATATGTCTCGTAAGTTTTGGTTCTAAAGCAATAAACACCTGTTTTATCAACCAGAAGTAATCAAAACCTCAAAAACTGTTCATTCGTCATATTCGCGCTCCATATCTGGCCAGGGTTATCACCGTCGAAAAAGTGGATTTTTTTAAGAGTCAACGGTTGTCTGAATCAATGTTTGTCATCAGGTCAATGGTGAGCTCTATCTCTACGTCCAAATACATTCGCGCCAAAGGCTATGCTCATCATTTTTTGGGACCGAATCGAGTCGACTTACTGGGATTTGCTGCCAGCCAGCGAGACGATCAACGCCAAGTGGTGCTGTGAGCACTTACACCACTGCAATCGGGCCGTGTCACGTCGACGTCGTCACAATCTCATCCTACTTCAAGACAAGGCAAAGCTGCCAGTCGCTGAATTGACATAGAGGAAATTGACCAAACTGGACTGGGCGTTGCTGGATCATCCGCCATATAGTCATGACTTGTGGCCGACTGATTATCACCTTTTCGGTCGCCGGAGCACTTTCTGAGCAATGGACAAACTCCAAACATCAACCATTTGCTTTGAGGAGTGGCAACTTTCTTTGAATGTAAGGATGACGAGGTCTACAAGCGTGGAATTAATTTGTAGCCCAAAAGATGGAGGGAAAGTGTTCAAGGCTGACGGCGCATACTGTGAATAGTGTTGTTAAACTATTTAAATTACTTCTGCTCAACAAATTGGGTGTTTATTGCTTTAGTGCCAAAACTTATGAGAACACCTAATATGTATATATATGCACATGTGTATGTATATGGGGCATCGTTGGCGAGTGGTTATGGTGTCGCGGAATGCGTGGAGCTGAGCCCCCCCCCCCCCCCCCCCACACCCCACGCCATGGCTAAGCTATCCTCGAGATTGCAAGGAGACTCACTCGGCCAGTATTTTACGGCGGTCAAGAAGAAGACGATCAACGAATTTAATGCTAGAAGTGCTGGGATCCTCACAGTGAAAAAAACTGTGATGACGGATCAATTAAAGTGTTGAAGTGTATATATATATATATATATATATATATATATATATATGCATATATGTATATACATCCACACATACATATGCGCGATATAGGCATATATATGTACGTACAGACAAATACACATGTGTGCGTATATATGTAAATGTATGCAGTGTATATATATATATATATATATATATATATATATATATATATATATATATATATATGCGTGCACTTTAGGAAAGCTAGTATTTTTTCCATTTCGGTATGTTATCTGCTTCGTTATCACAAAGGTTTTTACACTCCCCTGTAGGTTTGGGGTGCACTTGAGGACTGTCATCTTGCAAAGCTTCCTTGGCTTCATTGGATGAATTCACAAGTCTGTGAAAGACAATGAGCTTTCCACCAAATTTGATACTTTGAAAATTTGTGAGGAAGAGGTGGTTTTATGGACAACTCTAAAAGCTACGTTTTTTGCACTTCTTTTCGTATTATGATTTTCGGTAACTTTGAAACAATTCTACTGTGGCGCCATCAAAGTCATGTCATGGAATGTTCATACAGTAATGGTGGGAACATAGTTTTCTCCGCACTCGATTTCCATTTTGGGGGACAATAGTTACCGTATCTATTCCTGATTCTTAGATAGGGCTTTTAGATGAAGATATCGCATCGTCTTTCCACTGTGTGAGGTTTTCTCGTGTGAAATGCTCTTCGATCAAGCAGTAGAAGGACCTTTTCACTGTGAGAGAGGTTGAATTGTACATCACTGAAGTAATAAATGTTTAATAAGGTTTTTCTCCTGAAATCTCCTTAATGTCTTTACGCTTAGACAATAGTACAAGTTTATGTTTATTAGGAAAACGGGAGACTAGACCAAGCAATTACATTTGTTATATATCGTGTTAGTTATGAAGACGGACAGCGCAAAGGTGGACATACCCTTCAGTAATATATGAAAGACTGCTGGTTTCAATCCACTGTTGGCTAATTAAGCTATTATGCCGTCAGAGTCGGAAAATTGTTATCGGATTCGTCCGTGAGGAGAATTCCTGAAAGCTGGCGACCGCCAGTGCTGTAGACCTTTGAACGCCCTTCTACGGCTATCCTGGGATTTTTCACACGACCCGTCATCACGTAAGCTACGCGGATCTTAGCACTTTTTGCATTCGACCCGTTTGCTCACTTCCATCCTCATCAAAAGTCTTCGAATAATTTGCGGCTGTCTCGGTTGCTGCTTGAGAATTGCATTGCTTGTGAATGCCGTTGAATGGTGGTCAAGTCAGTTATTCTTGCAGTATTCAAAGTAACCGAGCGAGCTATGGAGCTAGGCGTTCCATGTGAGCCTGTGGGAGTTCGTTATGGTGGAGGCCAACTTAGCTTCATGATAGCGTGCATCATCATAACCGCACTAGTCTCACTTACCCTTTTGTTTCAGGATTGTAGGGGGAAGCTACTCGACGAGCATGCAGCAGCGATTATAAATCGATGAAGAGTGATAAATACTAACGCAACTCAATCTCAAGCGATTCGAACCTATTTGTGGTTTTGGATCTAAGGGAAACAATCGAATGCAGAAAGTCCCTGTATTTGCGCACTATCTTCTATCGGTTCATGTAGAAAAGAAAAATGCTGCCACTGAGTTGAGTTAAGACTTGAGGCGCATATGCAATTTATTATCGGAAGCGCACCTAATGTGCATTTATTGAGTTCGCATTTTTTGTTTATATTGCTGTATAATCACAGGCGACTGTAGACTCAAAGAGGATGGCATGGACGTAAATCACTGTCATGAGCGTCTTGTTCTCAATCCGAGCTCAGAATCTCAGTTTTCATAAATCGGCATTTTTCCTTCGTCTACATTTTCATACTTCGTCCTTGCAAGAAATTTTCCCCGCTAATCGTAATTGATTTCCTTCCAGATCCAACACCAATTATTGAGCAGGCGATTGTCTGGAGAGTTCAGGCAGAAAAAACTCAGGCGGCTATCGAGGAAGCAACTCATCTGCGTGCAGAAGTTGGACTAATACGAAACGAGTTGGCTGAGTTGAGAAATCAAGGTGAATTCAGTGTGGAATTGATAATATACGCATAACTCTGAACCTCAACCCGGAGTTAAAACCACGTCTTATCCATTTCGAAGGTGCGTTCTAACAAGATAACGGAGTAGCTACAGTAATGCGGTGGTTGGCACTAGCCCCGGAAAGGTTGAGATATGGATTTAGTTTACGGCCAAGGTTTGAAATACTACAAATTGCTCAGCATTATTGGTTATATAGTTATAACACCACATCACTGCTATAAAAAACAAAAAAAAAAATAGAAAAAAGAGTTTTTGTGTAGTAGAAAAGATGTTTTTTTTCTTCGAATTTTCTTTCAAGTTATCACTATGGAAATGGTTCTATAGAAATGAACGCGACTGCCGTGCAAATATATTTTCCGTAATTGCTAGAGAAGACAACGGTTTCCCAATATCTAAGGAAAACCATGATGATTATACTTTAAACCAGTTGTAAATTTTTTTTTGAAGATGTCACCATTCGTAAACTTCGTGATACAATAGAGCAATTGGAAGAAGAGAAAACAAAAGAGTTGGAAAAAACGATTGCGGAAATCGAGAACGATCTACGCGCTGAGTTTGCTGTACGGGATCACGAAACGACAATGCGTTCGGACAAACTAAAAGCTGAAAATGCTGCTTTAGAAAGGAAAGTGAGTTGGCTGTCATCAACGTTCTCGTATGCTCATAACTTGCCTTAATTTTGGGACATATCCACTATTTTGGTGACGTTCACCTGTAGGCTTGTGAAAATAACCCTTCCACTTCGACGATCATTTTCGGCTGGCGGGCGGTTCGCACGACTTCGAAGAGCGGCTGACGGAGTGAGATAAGAGAACAGAAATCTCCTCAGTGATATTCCAAAAATTTAATAGCAATCGAGTTTTTTTGAAATTTTGGCTTACCGATTAATTACCATGTTTTTATCGGGGGTTGCGTAAATCTTCGTAAGTCGTCCGAACAGCGCAGATACGCTTGTGTCGTTTTCGCTACACACCGCAGTTCTTTTGCGAATATGACAAGAAAGATTGAAATATGATTAAGGATAGCGAAGTTTCCTTATCATCCAGACCATCAGAGACCTTGAAAGATGTTCATAGTGGTGCTCCGTCTGAATTACTCTATTCATTTTTTTCCTACAGGCCAAATCCTGCGGAAGCCGTTATCCTATGCTTTATAATCATTCCTTTATAAATGATAGCGTTAACAAGTTTTTTTTCGATAAGATGATTGTGTTACCGTTGACATTTAATTTAGGTGAGCGAATTGGAAGCTCTTATGCGTGACGCCCAGGTTCGGTTGGACAGTGCACGACTGGCTGCCGATAGAAAGGAAGCACTCGAGAATGAACAAATTGATATATTGAATCGAGATCTGAGTGACGCGAATAGGCGAATGGTAGTTTATATTCCTAGATTTTTGAGCAGAGAGGCGACTTTTTGGATTGAACTACTCAAATACTAAAATCTCAATTTCGTGAGCTATCATCGAAGGATAAACGGTCACATCACAGTGATTTTTGAAATATATGTGTTGAATTGAATTCATGTTGTCGCGAATCTGTTAAGCTGAACAGTTTAGTCAGGAATCTGAGGTAGGGATAAAGAGCAATCTGTGATTTTTTGATGTGCCACTGATTGCAGGCGTTAATGGAGGCAGAGTTGACTCGGGTGAATGCTGAGTTGGCAGAAGCGCGATCTTCATCACAGCGTGGTGGATTGGAGGACATTGCAGCGCTAGGTGGCCTAATGAAGGAGAAAGACGAGCAGGTAGTCTTAAAATCTAAGGTGTTGCAAGAAACAAATGAAACATAAGAGGTTGCTCATTGAGTGTAGTAGTTGTGTGATTCAGTCGGTCTCCGTGTCTTTGTCTTTACTTGGAATGAACATACCGTAAGGACACTATAACGTCCATAGGTGCGGTCATTAAGCTCTCCTTTCCCGAAGCTGTTTTTGAGCCTCTTAAGCCATTATTAGGTTTCTTTCCCATTTTTTGAACCAGACAATGATATAGTGATCTCACGAAAGTAGTTCGCCGAGTCTATACTGATTACTACAATTATAGAAATATCAAACTATGTGCGGCGCTATGATTTGGTGATACATTATATGTCAAGGTAAAGAATTTCCGTCATGTTTTGTCAAGGTGATAGACCAATTGTGTCCAGCAGTTCTGTTCACTGTGAGCAATCCCTCAATTTCGACTTTTTTTTGCTTACTCAGTAACTCGGTCATTGCAAAATTAATGCTACTGACTATACGTCTCATATAAATTACATTTTAGATATTTAGTAATCTTGTAGAATCTTGATTTTCATAGTTCTCATCTTTGTACAAATTGGTTTTATAGCACTCTAAATATCCATGGATAAGGTGGTGTTTTTTGCAAAAGAAAGGAACGGGCAAACTGGCGTGCTTATCAGTAATGAGATTTTTTTACAAGTTTTCTTTCTATTTTTCAAGAATAAGACTAAATAAAAATTGCTGGAAATTATAGACTCAATAAAATTACAAAAGCTACTAAAATTGCTACTGAGTACCCTGGCAACATATCTTGAGCATTTCATGAGGTTCGTTAGTGCGCTTCTAAAGTACTAGACATGTGTTTTGACCTTTTAGCCTCATCAGTAGCACAGCGCTGTTCGGTTCAGTCGCTTCCTTCCAAGGACATGTACCCCTACATATAATGGAATCGACATTCTATGTAGGGGCTACAACCCCGTCCAACGGATTGGCTCAAACGAAAGGCATCGTGTCACTGATGAGCCTAAAAGGGCCAAACACGTGTTTAGCACTTGATAGGTGCCATAATATACCTCATGAAAGGCCCGAAAGATGCTGTCAGGATGTAAAAATTTCAAGCAAGCTTGCAAAATATCTATCGAAACTGCTGATATTCTTAAACTAGTATATTGATTTTTTCGATCCAAGACACGGTGGATATATAGAAGCATGTTAGTCGTAAAATACTCAAATGGCGAACTCTTTTTTGCTTTTTATGGTCATTTTTGAAGGAACTTTCATGTGACAATCGTAGGATTGAGATTGGAATCTAAATATTTCAAAGACATTAGTTGGTAGAGGTGTGATTTAGCATAGTAAATTTATTACCTACTTATAATCGAAAGAAATATTTCCAAAGTAGTATCGGTCAAAATCACAGAGTACGCTTCTTCTATGGTCGTTGTTCCCACCAAATTGGATATTGCAAAGTGTCTGTTCATGCATATTAACAAAGTGGGACTGTAAAAGTCTCTAATACCCGTTCTCCACAATATAACAAAGCTCTTTATCATTATAAATGACGATTCAATTTATCCTTAGTCAATATGCAGTTGTATCTGTCAATTTCTACAACATAACGCTGTATTATCGTAATAATTATACTTGACAGATTGCGCGTCTTACTGACGATAATCGGCGACTGCTGGAGACAGCTTCGGTGGACGCTAAAAAGGCTCGTATACGTTGTGAAGAATTAACAGCTGAGCTGGACAAGAAAATGCATCAAATCCAGCAGCTTGAAGCATTGCTTGCTGATCAAAGTGACTATGAGGCTATAAAGAAGGAATTAAGGTGAGTGCTGACGTTTGTTTTCCGATGCCTATAGTTTTTGTGAATGTCAGGCAAGGTAAAGTTAGGGTTTGCAGAACGCAGATGAGCGTGGGACCTCATTACCTCATAGTGGTCATGTTCTCAAGCACCATTTTCGGGAAAGATATTCTCCCCGAAAAGGTAATCGCCGTAGCTACGCCATGCAAAACTAGACGGATCACAAGAAAATGTTCGACAAAAAAAATGATGCAAAATATCCTAATTTGGCCGATTTTGGTGAATTACAACGCATGCTTTTCTGTATCTTACAATGTATGATCTACACGATTTTGTTAGCGGAAATTAATCTCACTAATGACTCGCCCCAGTGAGGCGGCGAAGCGATTAATCTTCGTGTCAAACTACGGTAAAACTACGGTATTTCTGAGAGGGTTCATCAATCTCTTGCGGTCTTTAGCGAAGAGTCGGGAAAGTCGACTAGCCAGGAAACCTTTTTTTGTCCACAAGATCGGTATACCATGCTGGCAGATATGGCAGTTCTTTGAAACTGTAAATATATCATGATTGATTGGATATGAGAGGAAGAAATAGCTTTATACCTGGATAGCAACTTCAGATTTCACTGTCTCTGTGAGAGACATGATTCAGTCGACATCATCCATCCACGCTGTCTTTAGTATTACAGTATCTAAACTCAGTGCTGTTAATTTTAGAAAATGGATTATTGCCTTTAGTGTTACTTCCATCTTTGATAAAAATGTGAGCTATATGTTCATTAAAGCTCTCTTCTAAGATTATGAGCCGTTCGAAACTGAAAAGTCCCGTTGTGAAGACACTATGAGCAATAATCACTAAAAAATGAACGAGCAGCAGTTTCTGGCAGAACTTTCTTTTCACATTCTCTTTTTTTCTTTAATGACGTTGCGTTCTCAACATGTATGAGGTTATCACTATAATGTGCCATTGTTGAGCAGTAGTTAGAGATTCCTGCGACACATACGTGGTCGATGGTTCAATCGAAGTTTCATCAGACCTTTCATTCCTTGGCCTTCGATGAATCGGTTCCACACGTGTCTGAGGGAATGTCAGCGTTGACCTAATACATTGGTAGATCACCGCGGGTTGTTCTAGAGAATTGAGATTCATGTAGTCATCCCTAATATTTTTTGATTAACTCGTATGCTTGGCGCATCGCTCAGGGCTTGATCAACGCCCGAGAGCTTTATCCTTTGTCATTTCACTCCATAATCTTTTTTTCAACGAATTCATACAGATTACTGCGAGAAATCGAATTTGGCGAAGCTGCCACGGCGAACGAGGAGTCAATTATTCGACTTGGAGAGACTGTTCAATCGTTGGACAGATTGCTGGCAGCGAAAAATCGTCGTCTCCAGAGCGATAACGCAGTACTTCGACAGGCGAATGAGAGGTATCAAGGTGAGTCAGGAGGGGTTTTAGTTTGTACATGGAGAGAGTGAAGTGTGTGACGTAATCATCCATCGTGCAGCCGCGATTCCTCGAAAGTGAAGATGATTTTTGTTGTTTTTATTTGTTTTATGTTGATTTTTTTGATGTCGTTATTTGCTCTTCTGCTATTTTATGGACAGAAATGGTCATGATCGATCACAGTATTGTTTGTTCCGTCGACGACACATATTATTTAGTAGTTGTTTTTGTTTGATTTAGCTTTGTATCGATTTTTGGTTTGTCGTTGTCGTGTTTGTTGTAGATATTGTAAAAAAAAAGGTGTGTTTTGAAATTTATGGTCATCGTCCGACCGCTAAGACGGGTTTCAGGTGATGAAATTATGCACGCAATATTATCTGGTAGTCATCAGGCAGTAGTAGAGGCTGTAAGTACCAAAGTAGGTCGAGAAGTGGCGGAGGGTTACGCTGAAAGCTCTACTGAGACGGCAAGTGATCACATTAATCTGCTTTTGTTTACGAATCCACGCCAAAATTGTTTTCAGAAACGAGTTCTTAAGTCTGACAGTTTACAACATCAAGACTCGGATTCTTTCAAGTCGGATGGCAATAATCAGCAAAACCTATACAAAATTCTTATGGTAATCTCCTATGTATTTATTTATCTACATTTTAAGCTACTTATTTTTTCTACATATGTGGCATTCTCTCAAGTAACCTCGTCAGTTCTGGATATAATCCCCGAAATGTGTACACGATACACAATTTCAATTAAAAGTAACTCGATCACATTAAAAATTGAGATCCCAGGTTTCTGTGACATATTTTGAATTTTGGAGTATCATGGAATGAATATTTCTGGTAGTGAAATCAAAAATGTCAGATGAGATCGTGTCTACGCCAAACTGCTTTTTTACCAACTGACCGCCTTAAGTAGATGGATGATCTCTTCAGTATTCAAAAGGCATTTGATGTAGATCACATTCTCTTCTTTATAAAGGAGCCGGTGTTGGCTTTCGATGCTCTTCCCGTTAATGTTCATCGACGTGTTTAGAAAATGGGTACAGTGGGTGGAGTGGAGACACAATCTTCTGTTGACAAATGTTCATCGAATGCTCGTTCGGAAAAGAGCAGTTCTCCCGACATTCCATTCGAGCACTTTCATTTTTCATCGAAACTCACGAATTACACGGGCGAACCAGCAAAGACTCCACAAGAACTGAAAGCCATCCAAGATCTACAGGTATGTTCTATTAATGCCAATTTATAAAAAAATCAACAACATGTTACTCAACTCATTGCACTTCATCTTTACAACGTCATTCATTGTTCCAGTTCTTCTTTGTTGCTCTATCTATGAAAATCATGAAAAGATTGTGTAAGGAAAGAAAAGTATGCTCTAATCATTGTACTAATTTCGTTGTGCAACGACTTTTACTCACTGCCAGATATATCACCTGAGGCGGATTTACTCTAGACGATAGAGCTAATCAGTCCTTGAGTTTCTATCTTCAAATCTACATTTGTTTCCGCATATCCTGTTCTGATACCATCACATCAGCTCGTCGTCCCTTGTTTGACACGAGCGATAGAGAAGAAATAACGAGGATCTTAACTCCAATTTTTCAGGATCTCATTTCCATCAAGCAAAATCATCTAACATCAGATTAACGGAGATTTTATTCTCTAAAGATTGTTATCATCTTAGTTGAGAAGTCTTACCTAAAAGGCACAGCTGTCCACGTAGATGCACTATAGTTATTATCTCCATGCTTTTATTCGCCTATAACTCCAAACATGGAATGCAGTATTCTCTCAAATCCGAAAATCTGTCTGCATAGCACCTACTCCAGACGAAAGTAGTTGTTCACAGTAATTTTTGGATACGTTGAAAATTCCAAAAATCCCAGTTTCGTACTAATTTTTTCAAGGCTTTGATTCTAACAAGCTCAAATTTTGGAAAACTTTTAATAAATACTGTATGAACCTGTGTGACATCAATACTAAGTCTTTTTTATAATTCTGTGATGTTCTCAGCTGCTACACTATTTCGTTTATGGAGGAATAGTCATCTACTGTCCGAGAACTACCTTTACTTTGATAAATTCAACTAGTTGCACTCATAATGAACTCGGGCATATGTATACTTGAAGTTGAGAAGCATAAAATATTTTTCGAGCACTCAGACATTGGAACCAGTACATATTACACATGTGTGAAGACGTTTTTTGATTTGTTATTTAGCTTCGTGTCGCATCTAATGTGCGTTCGCTTGGTGGACGTGCGTTGAACACAGCAGAAATAGCTAGGCAATGCAAACGGCTGATGATCGCGTACAACATTGGGCAACGGCTTTTTGCCAAATACGTTATGAACCAGGTAGTCAAGGTGAAGCGCTTTTTGCTTGCTTTTGGGTTGTTCTGTGTTGTGATGCGATGTGGTGCCAGTAGGATTTTTCTCTCGACCTACACATATATGTTCCATTCTCCTTTTGTTAGTCGTGTAAGTGATTTGAAACGTTTGAGAAAGTTGAGTGTTCTTCCTCACGAGCAGATGCGAGGTTTGTCAACGGCAGAGTTCATCAAAGACAATGTCTTACAGTAAACTAATGTCTGACGTTTCGGCGGTGTCGCCTTGTTCAGAGCGCCACTCGTATTAAATGTGTGATTGGAATAGTTTTAAACACCGAAGCGACTGTGAAAGAAGTGATACCGCTCAAATGTTCGGCGTTATTCTATTGTGAGACATTGTATTCAATGAATTTTTTATAAACAACCTCGCATCTGCTCACTAAGGAGAACGCTGAATTATTCTTTCATGCCGAGGTTAATGTTATAGATAGTCGGCCTTGAGAAATGTCAAATATTAGAAAACTCAATTTCTCTTGCAGGGGTTTAATATTTCTAATCCCTGAGATTTGGAAGGCTTTAACGATTTCTCCAAATGCTTTTGGTTTTGAGAAATACATGTAATAATATGAATTTACCCCTACAAAGGAGAACAATTTATAATAGCAGAAAAGTGGAGAGTAGCTGTCAAGATTGTCAAATTGTAAAGGCGCTTCAATCCAACAATAAAAATTGCACTGTCCAAGCAGTTCTATTGCTCTCACATTCATTGTTAATTCCATAGAAATAATCGACGCGGTAAGTGGAGATCTTCTGTCCTTCGTTGGTTCAATATGAGGGCTTTTCTCAAATGAAGCAACAACCATTTCAATAATATTAAAATAATTTCAACAGCCAATGAAAAAGACTCACGAGACAAATGCTGGCCGTATCTGGATCTCTGTCATTGCTGCATCGGAATCTCGAGAACTAGTGTACTATATCTAATAAAGCTCAATAATATGCAAAACTTGAACCTCAGGCGGTCGATCGAGCATGCTGGCTTCATTGTGATTATTTTACCTCTACTTCTATCTCATGTTCAATGACTTTGGAAATTTTAGTCACAAGGATCTCTCAGTGAACTCTTATCAAAGCCTCGTCATTGGAGCAAACTGACTGATAAGGGCCGAGAGGCGTTTCGTCGGATCTACGGCTGGATCTCGGACGCAGAAGCTGTAGATCTTTTGTGTTCACTGAGTCCACGACGAGTCTGGCCCAGCGGTAATTCTAAAAAAACATTTACTTTTCTTCCGTATATCTCAGGTAGGGATATTATCACATGCCGCGTCTGTTTTCAGAAGTTCGGATCGAACATCCGACACCGGAATCGTTATGGGAGGGCAATAGCAGTAGTCGTTTACCACCTGAAGAAACAGATGAGAATGTATTCAAGCGCGCAGCAAGCGCTCGTGAGGATCAGGTGCATTTTTGGTCAAAACTCATAAAACAGTGAGAGTAACCGTTTTATTAATGTTCTCGTTCATCGGCTATTGTATCTCATCGAACTACATATTTCTCTAATTAAATATGAGTTTCTTACCACTCGCTACTTTTTAGTATCGCCTTGCCGGCACAAATCAAGCTTCAAATGCCGGTTCCACGACACGGAATAGCCGTTGGCGCCATGATGATATTCCTAAAGAAAAAATAATGAGCATTTTTCAGTCGGAATTGGCCAAACTTAGAGAACAAGTAGGGATATGAACGGTTTTCTCAGGAATTATTGCAAACTTTATGGTTTTGACAAAGAATACTATTATCTACTTTTTATGAGTCTACTCTCGAACGAGCCATAGCTACCCGTGTATTTGGCAACGATCATACAAAAACGGGTAAGCATTATTTACGTCTGGCGTCAGACGTTTTGATTTTGAGATAGCTCGAACAGATATTTTTCTCGAAATTGAGGTCGATCTTCACTATAAAAATCTCTTATACGTCTATTTAGGCTGAGGATACATCGCCGTCATATCATGAAATGTCGCACAACGAGAGAATGGCATCCATCAGTCATGCTCATCAGGTAATATGTTGGATCATTTGTGGGCATAACAAGTTTTTGATAGATTACCATCCTATACACTTCTAAATATCTCGAATGTCTTATTTTTGTGCGACTGAAGAGTCCTGTAGGATGAAAGAGACGCTTTTCTAGCACTTAGAATTGGCAATCGGCTCAAAACATGTTACAACATTATCAGACTCTTATTTTTGGATTTAATTTCACTTTGAAACATAAATGAGCTACTTTTTCTTCCCTATTATTATAAAGTTCTCAAAACTTTAATAGAAATGTCATTTGTTTTTCAAAAGTACTTTTGAGTCTTCTTCATTCCGGAAACTAACATCTCAGACTTAGATACGTAATGGCTTTTTTTCTGGAGATATAGTGCTGTGATGGTCAGGGCTTAATTATTATGAATATGTCTTTTGCAGATCTGTTAAAAGAATATTAGTTTCTTGGCATATTTTGAAATACTTTATGAAATGGAAAAGTGTTCTGGAACCCAATTTGAAAGCTGCTTTTATATTAGGAATTTCGTTGCACATTATGAATTTTCTTTATGCTTGCTTTTTTTTTGTTTTGATGTTTGAGATTCTTTTCCACTCTCTGGATTTGAATCTTGATGCGCTTTGCTTCGAGGAAAGTCTAGGGAAATAACGGATCGCTTACCATCAACATTCATTGTGAGATTTCAGTTCTTCAGCATTTCTTTTGATCTCTATTACGTTCTGTGTTATGTGTTTCAAAAACATACTTGCCATCCTAGTTCATGTCTCATGGTTTTCATTGGTTATCAAATAGTTTAATACCCAATGCTAATCCTTAATCTTTTTGGTTCTATATAGGTTTTCTCATGAATTCCTATTGCAACTTTTTGTTTATCTTTAGTGAATCGTTTCAAAGTCTTTATATCTTTACTCTCCACATTCAAATCAAGGAAAAAATTACTATACTTATTTCATTCCACAGGTGATGAGCGCACGTATGCGTGTTGGATTGTCACCAATCAGGCAGGATCAGTTTGAAATGTTTGGTCACATTGATACAGAGGACGTCGTCAGACAGGTGGGACTTTTGCTTTTTGCTTCACTAACTTTCATCTTTCTATTTGATTCACTTCATTTGCTCTACAACGCATCTGTTTCCAGTGGGAATAAGCATCTGACCAAGAAATTTTAATACTAAGTCCTCCAGTACTCAATAGCTATCAGTTGTCAACAAGAGAACAAAATTTAGCGTTTCTGAGAGATTTTTTTCTGACTTCTCGAGAGCTAAGAACTTCAAGAGTTCTGTTAATTTATACCGTCAAGATTGTTGAAATTGGTATAAGGACTGGCATATAGAAGACTTTGATGTCAAAAAAGATATTTATGAATTATGATTGTCTGTGCTTGCTTAGCTTGTTAATGTATGAGTTTTTGTTCAGATAAAGGAATTTCTATCAATGAATTCAATTTCACAACGTCAATTTGGAGAACATGTTTTGGGCTTGAGTCAGGTATGTTTTGCTGAGAATTTTCCTCGTTCTGGAACTCTAATTATCTACACCATTTTTTCTTTATTGTTAAGTCGCCAAGAAATTTTTTGTAACAGAGTGATGTCAATTTGTTAGTGAAAAGAGACATTGGTTATTCATGCCGAGGTTAACTACTGTCGTGTTACAATCGTATCTGAGCGTTCTATTGCATAATTTCCAAAGATTTCTTTGAACACAAAGAACATTTAATGCTAATCAGTGTTCTTTGCCTGTGTAGATATACATCGGGCAATTGACTATCCAGCGCATATATTTATAGGGCTCTGTCTCGGATCTGCTGGCCCGCCCAAAACGGTGGAATATGCTGACACAAAAAGGACGAGAACCTTTTATTCGAATGAAATTGTTTATGCGTGAGGTGTCACAAACGGCAAGTAGAGCCCGATCAGAAAGCGCCGGTGTTGATAAGGGAAAAGACGAGCAAATTCCAGGTGAGCTGTTCAGCCTTTAGAAAGTAGGACAAAATTATTCTCGTTAACTTTCGTTTAACAAGATTTACATCCAAAATTGACAGTATTTTACTTCTTCTCCTGAAGGGTTACAAGTGAAATTTTCTTCGTACTCGAAGTAAACCACACATTGAACATTACAATAGAATCCGCTTATATTATGTATTTGAACTTCTTCGAAATTCGAAATGATCTAAAGTTTTATATTTGAGCTGAGTTTTATTCATCTCTCTTGTTTAGATGCATCATCGTCCGTGAATCATGAATCGTTGTGTGATGAAGACAAATCGCAGCCAATCAAAGTTAAGCATGAAGTTTCTGAAGATGGCGACGATGTCGTAATATTACCGCGTTCTGAATTTGATTCACATTCTGTGGGAACTCCAGACGATCTTCCGGAATCAGGCGAAGAAGCCGAAGAAGTTGATACATCACTTCTTGTTCGGAAAGTGAAAGACCGTCTTCATCTTCATGGCATTTCTCAGAGGGTCAGTTTAGAGAGTCAACGCCTAGCCCAGTTCCTTGTGAAACAGATGAACTGAAATGTCTATAATTCATGTGCACCCAAATATTGCGATTTACTAAAGTTACAGTGGAAGTGCTCCTCCTAATTAAAGCTGGAAATTGCACTAACGCACTGAATAATAACATTTATAGGTTAGAGAAAGTAGTCAAATTTTCCACCTTCTGAATTTAGCTTTTTGGCGAGGCAGTATTGGGAATTTCCGCGGGTGGATGTTCTGAATTATTTTTACGCCCACGGCGATGGTCAACATTATCTGTGCGTGGTAGAGAACCGTTCGAAAAAATGAAGTCATGGTTGGCCGACAAAGACGCTATTCAGAGACTTTTGGTGAGAGAGCGGGTATGCAAAAGTTTTATCAATATCTGAAAGTGTTTTTTCTTAGTATACAACGAACCTGTTATAGATGGACGCCGGTCTTCCTCTGGAAAAAAATTCCTTGAATGGAAATGGTAATAAAAGATTTTCGGATCCGCCTTATGAGCCCCCTCCGCGTAAAGTACAGGTTCGTTTGTTGTTATCACCTGTCCTGTGATTGTTTACAATAGACTATACGTAGGTTCAGCGCACCATCATAACAGAACAACAAAAGGAAGCGCTACGTTTTGTTTTCCAACACGAACACCATCCCAGTCAGAAAACCGTTGAACTGGTAAGCGATGAAAAAAATTTTTTTGTTTGAATGTACTTTTTTGCCAGGAAATACTTTTATGAGATTTTTCAGCTTTCTCTCAAATTAAATCTGAATATCCGAACCGTTAATAATTGGTTCCATAATCATCGTACGCGACAGAAGGCAAGCTTAAAAGAAGGGAGAATATATCCGCCCGCTGTTGGGACCATCCCGGAGAGCAAAAATTGGCAGCAGGTACTACTTCTGTTTTTTGAACCACACCGAACAGTACATCTATGAAAAAAGACCGTTGATTTCATAATGTAAAGTGTCGCAGCGAAAGAAGTTTTTGTGGAGGATGAAACAAATGGAAAAAGGCAATGAATAAGTGCGCATAATCGCGATTTGTCAAAGTAAAGTTTGAAAAAGTTTATCGCCAATGTGCCAAAACGCCTTACATATGAACGAACGGATTCCTCATACTCCATCGTAAGTAGTAGGACCGTAGTGGTTTTGATTCTTGATGAGGAATGATTACAGAAAATTCATGTTGAATATTACATACGTTGTTAAATATTGCATGTATAGGTAGGTGTCTGAGAGAATTTTGAGCCTTTTCGAAGTTAGTACGCCAATGCCTTACGTACGTTTCGGCGGTCTCGCTCGCCTCATCAGTGCTACATGCTCTATGGCTTCTCACCGTACGTAAGCCATTAGCGGGCCATCCTCGGCAAGGCTTAAAACATTCTCTCAACTCTACTGAATCTTCAATCGAGGTTTTTTTAAATTGAATGATCTTAGGGATGCATCTTACTGTTCATTCACATACATACTTTACCTTTTCTCTAGCCTCACAAGTAAAATTGGCATTGAATACAGAATTGCTTAGACATTCGTTTCTACACGAATGACGACAGAGTGTCGTGAGGTTTTTGTATTTCAGGATTTACACAAAATTCTCGAGAATGCCTCACGTTATGCTCTTCTTGAAGAAGCACCACCGACTATGGTTCCGGTGGTGTCGACCCCACTTCTTACCACAACAAGTGAAGAGCAAGCGGACTCGATGTGTACAAACCATGATCACACCACTAACGACGCTGTTCCTCATAAATCACCTTTAACTTCACTTCTTACTGCTGCAAATGATGAGCGAGCTAATTCTTTACCGGTATTGTCAAATGACGACCATTCCCACAACAGAACAGCGTCTTCTACATCGCCTCTCTTCTCTTCTGAAGAACGCTGCGAAAAGGCTAGTCAGCTGGATCGTGCGGTTGCAAAAATGCGATTGCTAGCAGCTTCAAAGAGCTCATAGTTTTGTAAGAATTGGGCAATCTTTGCAAAGTGACTTTCTACTTTTCTGGTTTTTTTTCTTCTTAGGTACGAAAATTTCTTTTGATAGTCATGTTGTAGTGTGGTCGACCAAGCACTAGTCATAATCTTAAGTAGAGTCTGTGACTTAAGGTTTTTAACAATCTTCGATCATTATCTCTTTTTTTGGCACTTCTGTATTCGAAAGAAGCGACATTATTCCTTGGAAGTTCCACATATAATGCCGACATTGTTCTATATATTATCATTTGCTTATAATTAATTAGGAAAAAGGAGCTATTTTTTTCATATAACTCTTCGGGACTCTCAAATTTGCGCCATACGTAAAGCGGCTGTATCCAGCTTTTCGTATGGCGACGGGAACTTAGACTTTTGTTTCGACTTCCCCTGAGTTATTTTTTGTTTACACTGTTTTTATGGTGGTATTCTATCCACTGGTTCACTTTGAATTGCCAAAAAGAATATTGATCATTAATAGATTCTTTAGTGGGTTCGGTCTTGTTGTAATTTTCTTAGATCTAGATTACCTCAGATTATCATAGTTTCTCTCGTTGTGATTCCTTCCTTTCCATACGAATTCGCTTGTTTTTGTTTTCATTCTAGTCTTATGATCTCGGTGTACAGGTGTCTGTTTGAAAGAAAATCTCGTCTTTATTCTGATCTCCATTGTTTTGAATATTTATTGTCATTTTCTCATGTACTACTGTATTCCATAAACTGTTTCACTGTTAACGAATGAGTTGAACAATGTGCTCCTTTTCCTACGTTTTCGGCTGTTTTCTTTCGTATTTCCGATTGGAATCGCTACTGCACGATGTCAAGCGAGTGAGAGGAGAGTGATGGTGTGCATGATGAGCATGTGATTTGCATTTCGTGATGTGCATTGTCTGTGCCTGTTTCAGATTCACTCGCCACCAATGAAGCTGAACTGGAACGACTTCGCCAAGAGAACGCCTCACAGAAGGAGCTGGTCGAGAAACTCGAGACGGATTTGGCTTCAGCATTTGCCGGACGAAGTGTTCGTTGTGTTTGTGCTTTTTTCGGTTGTGTGTGCCATATTAGCTTAATGAGTGAGAAGTATTCTATTTATTAGGTTTAGGGAACATTAATGATATATATAAAGTCAAATACGACTGCCGTCTCAAGCTAATTAATGACAAAGCGTCCTCTTCATCTTGATAAAAACAGAAGTGAAGAAGCGACTACTCAGCGATGTGAAGTGTTTAGAACTACGAATTGTGCATCATGAGATTGAAAATAGTGAACAGATCATCTTGGCGAATTATTGAAGTAGCTATACATACCATAGAGGAAGTTACTTCTGCTTGGAAACCTGTCTAGGAGCGGCGATTTTATAGAGGGAAATCTAATAAAAGATCACATCTTCTCAAGCTGGGTTAATGGTTTACTGAAATCGAATGCTATATCTCTAAACTGTAGTCAATCTTGATCAGTATCTACTGTCATCAACTACAAACTTATCTTCTAAAATCTTAGTGTTACCAAGGAAACCACGTCTTATCTGCAGAAAGATACCGTGTCCTGCACCCTACACAATAGTTAGGCAATATTTCTTCCTTCCTTCTTTATGTAACTTGGTAATAACGGTTTGCTTGCAATGAATATTGTACATTACTTGGAAAAAACACATTCCCCTAAGCTGTTGGGAACATGGGTCGCCTTTTCGAACAGCTAATAGCGGCTCTACGAAGTCCTGTTGTCGTATTAACAAGAATATCAATTCGCATTAACTGAAATCAAAGGTTAGCAATCTTATGCTCCTTTTTTTCCGGATTGGAAAGTGTGCTTTTGCTCATGAACATCGAATAAGTTGAAAGCTAATGGGAATGCTAATCGAATGATATGAAAAAATCGCTCAATACTGTCTCTTCGCTATCTTAACATGGGTTTACTAGGTCGTTCCATAATTTTTACACTAGAGCAATAAACATAAAATTTACTAATTGAAAGTGCTTGAATTTGCATAATTTTGGTATCCTTCAATTGCTCATTTTCTTGAAAACATTTTGATCAATAACTTGCTTATGTTTACTTTGAGATGAAGCTGTTCTGGGAACTAAGTTGCTTACTTCGCGAACCACTTTCTAACCACCAAAACTTGTGGAATGAGCTTATAATTATGTATATAAATGAAAGTCTCCAGAGGCAACGCGGCAGTCTTTATGATCATAAATAAATGGTTTTTTTTTGTCTTGATTTCGAAATTAATTTCTTAACAATATTTATTCAATATAGTGAAACATTATTTTAAAGGATCGATATGGAGATGACTTATCCACTATAGACATGCTTGGAGTTGTTCACGATACCAAGCTTGAAGGTGACAACAATAGTGTGCTTATGATTGCCTTGGCACAAAGAGATCGCCTTAAACTTCGCGTTGGTGTTTTAGAAGAAGTGAGTAGTTTTTCTATCTGAGTAATTGATTTTCAAAACTTGCTACTATTAATTATATTATACTTCTATAATACATTAGGTCATCCTGTATTGACCCTTTGGGGACGACAGTTGATCACTGTTCGTAGCGCAGTTCGCAAGCGGCGCGCGGTTTGTGATATCTAACCGAGATTCTTTTCTCTGTTTCGAGAAAAATTCCAAGTTCCTCGTATTTTTGGTGGTCTATATCTTTTAATATACCATCCCATGTTCTCGGTGCATTTAGAATTCATATGCAGAGAATCTTGAGTGCGAAACGTAATCTTCTCGACGTTGCTACAGCGCACTGTGAAGATTTCTTGAGGAAATAAGCCAAGTGTCAGAATCGTCGTTTTCCAAATTATTGAATAGAAGCATAAAGTCTATGGAAAAGTCAAATGCAGATGGGGAATGAGCATGAAGCGTGAACTGAAGGTGAAAAGTAGTTTTTTTTTTTAGCTGCCACCTTATACTAAGAAAACATTTTTCCAAAATCGAGTTCATAATTAAAAGCGCTGTTCTCAAGCCAAATGATTATTGAAAATTTAGTATAGTTGCCCTGCCTAGCAAAACACTTTCTGAATGCCTGTGCAGTATGAGGGTGCGAAAAAAGTTTTGATAAGTTTCTTGAGACATTTCATTAGTAAAAAAGTACTTTGTAAACAAATAAAATCGCGTGATCAAAGGAGTAATCACGTTTATTAAATCAACAACTATAATAGTAAAGGGAAAAGTTTACGACGAGTTCACAGAATTGCTTCCTTTGGCCTCTATACATTTACGCAGGTCGCTTGCGAAAGTTTTCAACGATGCACACCACACGTTCCCACCGTAATTTCATCTTAAACGCGTGTCAAAGCCGTTTAGAGCGCTTCTGCGGTAGCGTATCGAAAAGCCGGAACTTTTTCTTTAAGTGCAGACACTCAGAATAATCCATGGGCTGAGATCCGGCGAGTTTGGCTGACAAATGTCCTTGCCCCAAAAACCCGGAAACAGCTCTTGACTTATGACAATCGTTGAGCGGGCCGAATGCGCAGGAGCGCAGTTGTGTAGCGTAAATCCGTCGTACGCGCCAAAGTGTTGAGTAGTCCAAGGCTTCAGTACGCAAATTTTCTGCTGATAGCTGGCAGCGTCGATTTTGACGTTTCTGTTGATGAAGACCAACGGCGTCTTTCCTGGGGCACAAATGCCGGCCCATACCTTCACAGAGGCCGGTAAATGACGACGTCCCATGGTTTTTGCTACTGCACATTTTAGATGGTCCTTCTTAAAAAGTTGACATCGATTCTGGCGATTGTGGGCTGGATTGATTGATCGTGAATTTCTTCTCATCCGTAAAAACGCACCTTTGACAAACCAGCTGTCAAACGAATTATTCCGCGAGCCTTTGAAAGCCGTTTTTATATCGTCTTTTTGTTCAGAAAGTGAATATGAGCGATCGCATCGCTGCGCAGCTTCAGCTTATTTTTGATAATATTTCGGACGCTCCACTCGCTGAACCGAGGCTTTCCAAAACATTTTGCGCATGGAACGCTCGGGATGTTGTAGAACTTGGCAACGGATCTTCTTAATGTTTTCCAGAGTAGACGAGGTGGTTCGACTATTCCCGAGGACGGTGATTAATTCCTCCAGTTTTTTTGAGAAGTTTCATGGCTGTGCAGGCACTTGTTGGTTTTAAACCAATTGTCTTAACAATGTCGTCTGTTTTTATTCCCGTCTTGTGCAACTCAACTACTGTAATACACTGTTTTTTACGATCCATAACTTGCAACTGAAAATAGATCGATTTTTATCTTTACCCGCTTTTAGCGATATTATGATGTTGCAATTATGCCTAATAATGTCGAAAGATGTGCAAAACTTTGACGTGAAATGGCACTCAAATCTGCATTTGACCCTTTGCGGGGGCACTTGCTGAGCAATTTACACTACCGACGCCTATTTTGTCATCACTCTACACTGAAATTAGACAAAGAAATAAAGCACATTCTGGACCATAATTTAATAAAGAATTCAGGAAATTGTTAGCATAAATACATATCAGTGCTAAAGTTATGACAATACAAAAATCTCTCACTCTGTGTTGTACACGCCGGGGTGTTTGTTTGCTCTCCTTTTAGTATCGTTCCAGAGCAATGATTAATTACCTTTATATTTAACCGGCATTAGGGCGAAGATTTAACTGTATTATGAATTTTTTTATGACCAACTGATAAGGGATGACATTCTATTGTTTCAGTGCTTCTTTGAATCCATCTTGGCAGTCTTATATTCACTAGATTATGTAAGCATGCGCTCGTCACCACTACTGAGTTGAAAAAGATTGCTGAAGCATCAGTGGTATTAAAAACATTAATCGTAACGTTATGCTGACTTGAGAAGGGGCGCCGTGGTCTGGTGGTTGTGATGCTAGTCGCGGCGCGCATGGAGCCGAGCTCCACCCCGCACCTCTCTCCGGCAGTCAACAACAACGCCCACGGAACGTCACAGCAAGGCTATATTCAAGATTGCAAGGAGATTCGCTTAACCTGTATTCTACGCCGTTCAAGAACGAGACGAAAAACCATTTGAATGCTTGAAGTACTGGGATCCCCACAGTAAAAAAAACTGTGATAACGGATCAAGCAAAGTGCTAAAGTGCTGACTTGAGATATGTTGAGAAAGTTGGTTCACGATCGCGGTAGCCATAATTGTAATTGTATTTGTAATTGAGAGATTGAAGCGTAGAGAAAGATTGCTGAATTCTTTATTTAAGCGATTGCTACCAAATTAGCTAATATAACTCAGTGAATTTTAAATTGACAACTAGTCTTGTATTTTGCTAGGAATTAATGGCTGAAAAAACGAAACAAACTGTGCTAGAAACTGAGATGAAGAAGTTGCAAGAAGACAACGTAAAACTGTATGGAAAGATCAAATTCCTCCAAGGCTACGGTAGGCCTGTTTTCGTTGTGCATCAAGCTTTTAAAGACCCAATTTTCCAAGAAATTATTTTCTTTAGGAAGCAAATCTACAGAAACCAGTGTTCCATTGCCTGAGGAAGGTAATTATAGCGCACAATATGAGCGTCGGCTGGATCCATTCCAGAAATTTGGGCAAGCTGAGACACAGAGGGGCTACGCTCGTTTACCATTGCACGACCGTGCATCGCTTAATATTGTAAGTTTGGTTCAAAGTTATGATCGAACTTTCTTTTGCTCGATTCACTCAATAATGACGTCAAGCAGAAAAGTGCTGAGAAATTTTTCAGAGTTTAGTTTTTTTTTACTAGTTTTTTATACATTTATGTAGTTCATTAATTTTAGATTCAAATTGCTTATTGAACAGTATGATTTGCGTGTGTCGATACTTCATTATTGAAAAAATGGTTTAACGATTCTCAAAGCCGCTTATAAGATTAATGAGGGTAAAGGTGTTGATATAGAGACAAAATTGAGTGTGGGCTGATGATTTAAGCGAATCAAAGAAGGCAATTTCGATGTAGAAGAATTGCCTTGTTTTGGCCTGCCACCTGTTTTGGATAATGACTTAAAAGCCGTTTTGGATGCCAGTCTTCATCGAGCACTCGTGATTTGTCCTAAGAGCTTGGTGCTTCGCAACGGACCGTTTTCAATAACTTACAATAACAATTTGATTTTGTCCTCAGGAAGATCCAGAATCTTTTGGAACGATGGCAGAGAGTCGTGAACGATGGTGATCTACTTCGAAAAATATTCATGTCGTTGTTTTGCTGTTAATTTGCGCGTAAAAACGAAACGTTTGAAAATTAACCAGAATTTTTTGCTCAAGCCTATATTATATCCTTTCACATTACATACCTTTTTTCGGCATGCTGTCAACAAAAATTAACGCGGTTTTTTTGAATCCTGTCTAGTGGCAGTAGCCCCTTTAGAAAAAAGGAGTATTTATAAATTCGATTTTTTCGAAATTCCTAAGCATTTACACTCTTTTATAGGGAAAGGCTATTATGACTTCTCCTTCGGCGCGACTGACTTTCTTCTTCTACTTGGTTGTTCTTCATCTTCTCGTTTTCTTGGTTAGTTCGACGATTTTCGATTGAAATTGCAGCTAGGAAGAGCAAAGTTTTGAAATTTACATAATTTTCACTGAAAGTTATGACCATTTTGATGTTTTTGATGCCTATTTTCTATTTGTATCATCATATGCTGTTTAGGTACAGTAGTGAATTATTGAGATTTGCAGGTCCTGTACAGATTCGCGTACACGGAGTCATGTGAACGTGACATGCAACAGGATTGTGTGGCGAAATTTGACCTTCATATGAAAGAGCACCATCCCAATGGTTGATCGTTTTGACTTATATGGATCCTTTGATTTCTAATGGAAGTGTTACTTCCAAAATTCGGGCTTTTCTGCTGTTTCTATTGTGTTTACCTATCTATCTACTATCAAATTACTGTGTTTACCTACCTAGCTACTGTCAGAAATGACACTTGACCTTTAACTTCTGTGATATCCTCTTTTGCAATCGGAATTTTTTGGCGTAATCTCGGTTTCAAGCAAACCTTTATGTGAACTGAACTAACTGTGTGGAAGGATTCAGTATTATCGGTTGAATGTTAGTCGTCTAGATATAATCATGTTTTGGCCTTTGAGAATACTTATATAATAAATGAAGAGAGAAAGACATATGACTTATTGTGACTGAACAGGAAGTATCTAGTCTATGTGTTTATACGATGTATTGGGATTGTGCACTCAAGTCAGTTTCGATTGTCACATCATGCGATGAGATCGTCGTTAGAAGTTGGTCGCATTTTAAATTGAGATTGACATCATCATTACAATGAAAACGTCTTCATGATTTATTATGCCAGCATTTTCTTCCTCTCCAAGTAGAACTTCTTAATGGAAAGTCTGGCACCAATTTACCACCTCGGGGGATGGATGATTTGGTTGCTCTTGAGCGCGAGGTCGTACTATCGACTTTGTGTGCAAGGCACAGCACTACCAGCGTAACGCCACATGCGCTATTTTAGAAATCCAGTTTTTAACCACTCAATTATTTTAGGAGTGCACTAAGATTATAAGCTGATTAGAATGAAGGTGAGTATAGAGCAGCAGTTATCGAGAGAAGCCTTGCAATACAAAGTAGAGCTATCTTTGATACGGCGACCTAAGACCACTAAGATTCCATCCCTTAGAAATAGGCAAATCGGTACAAACTTGGCTATGAAGGAAAAAAAACGCGGATCTAGTGTGTTGATAAGCCTCGCAAATCATTCATCCTGTTGGCAGCACATGCATCAAATGTCTTGAAGTTAATGGCACGACGCATCCCTCAAGGCTTGATAAGTAGCGACCGATTTATCGTCTGCCATTTAAGGTAATAGTTCGTGCGTGATAATGGGGCCTTGTGATTTCTATTCATTTCCGGATTTCTTAATTCTATCCAAAAAACCTCAAAAGTTTTGTGCGTCGAGCTTTTGATTCACAAAAATGCTTTGTTATAGGCGTTAAGGATTTACTTACATTTCAATCAGAAGACATTCAACATCATTTGTCTTCTTTTTCTTCTTCTCTTTTCTTTTCAGGAATTGCGTAAAAATGCTACTCATTCGCGAAAAATCTGAAAGACCCCACTTCACCCGCTACAATTGCTAGTAATTTACTGTATTAGCATTCAACTTTTATTCAAATATCAAGCAACAACAACCAAATACACGCATCATTCAGCGTAACATAACAAAATACCAGTATCTAGTAATCGAGATTGTCTAAATAAAAAATAAACTCAGGTGTTAAAGTTGTACCGAGATCTATTGCAGTCCATATGAGCAGTTCGTCTTGACAAAAAGCGAACTGTGCACATGAATCAGCCTTGTGAAATCTCAGAAACAGAAAGCCTAATTAAAGTCTTTCTTTCATAAAATAATAGCGTTTCAGTTTGATCCTCGAATGGAACATTGACGCAGTAGTGAGAAGGGTAGAAAGACAAACGATCACAGACACAGCTGACATCATCGCCATAAGGTTTTTCTCGAGACAAATAGTAGATGGAATTTGGTCAGTTGATGCTGAAAATTGTCTTATGTTGCACAAAACCGATACTTTTGCACGACATAACCGCAATGATGCGGGGATATAAGCGGAATTCGGGACCTTATATGAGCTCTGAGATCGCGATTACCCTACACGAGCTCACTTTCCACCACACCAACTGCGACCATTGGTTTTCATTGCCTTCGGACATAACTACTCTGTCGTGCTATCAGCTGTCCACAAAAAAGATCTGGGGAGGCAAATCGGCATTGAATTCAAATAGGACAATCAAAGAGGTGGTAGAGAGAAAATCAAAACGAATGTCTTAGGTGATATAAGGGGAAGCATGTGAGCACTCGTGTCATAACCGCGAGTTCGAAGCCCAGTTGAGGCATTCAAATTTGTCCATATCTCAGTGCACTTGTGGTTGTTTTTGACACCGTACCTTACCATGAGAAAAGTACAGGCAGTGAATAAAAGTTGAAAAATCGACGACTTTGTTTCAGAATTTCTTCTTCTACAACAAACTTTCCATCATATCGGACATGCCGCCTTGTTATTTGTGTTGTATACGCTCTCATAGCTTTAACACTTGTAAAGCAAATAGGAACTGTGATAATCAGACAGCGCTAGTAAAGGCAAGAAAAAAGACCTGGTTCGCTTTTACAATCGATTACGATATCGTGCCGAGTTTCCTGCTTTTCCAAAGATTTTTACGAAGTATCTAGTCATGGTTAGTCTGTTCATTTTGAGCGCAGTGGATAATTATAGCGAATGCACAGGTGCTTTTTTGTTGACCGTCTACCTCTAGTTGACCATGGCCGTAAGCTTCGAAAATTGAGGAATTGTGGCCAGAATTGTTTGGAGGGAAAAAAGTACTGACTTTATGGACAGGAAGGGAACCATAATCAATCATGCTTTCCAAATGTATACTTAGTCACCTCCAGGATGCTCAATGGAACTAATAGCTCATAACGCATCTTTCAATGAACAGATCACTGCTAAACGATGTGTCTCTAATTTTTGAAGGTTTACGAGCATTGTTTGAATGGCCTTTCTTTATGAGGATATAAGAACAACAGAAAGGAACTGTGATGAACCTTTGGCTGAGTAGTCGAGTATACTATTATTACTGTCATTATCTCGCACTGACATCCTTCCCGTTACAATGACGACATTGTCGTCGATGTAGGTATTCGCTTCAGACAGCGGTGTTCTTCGGTTGCGTTCACGATTTCCGATTTTGCATCTCTAAGAGTGAAAAACTAAGGAGCTGAAATCATTTTTCTTCTAGAGAGATTGAAAAAAGTACGCACTCTTACATTCCGGCAAAGATCATTCTCGGACTTTCCCGTAAGAAGCAGATGTTCAAATCTGCAATAGCGAGGAGATTCCATTTTGTAGAAGTTCACTAAATGGTTGTATCTCACCTTTTTATGCATAGTCGTACCATACATTTGAACCATACGTCGGATAAATCAGGAAATTTAAACGCTATTGCATCAGCATAGGCATGTTGTTGATCCTCTGCATATCTGCAATCAACGCATGATCGACAGTATGCGTTGATTTCAATGCATGCATCAGTGGATAGAGTGCAGCGTATACATTGATCAGTATTCAGTCTTATTCTTCCAACGTTTTGTGTTGCCGCAGAGATAGCATGTTCAACATTAATACCTATCATTAATATCTGCTAGGCGTTATTCATGTAAATTTGTTTAATAAATTGTGATTTGCAAATCCCTTCTCCGAAAAAATCTTTGAGTTCATTATGAGCAGTCATAAAAAGTGGTTACAAAAGCCCACTACAAAAATCACACAATTTCCATGAAATGATATTGTGATAAAATGCATCATATGTTCACAAAGAGTAGTGGTGGTGATATGCCTTGCTACTGGTTCATACCCGATTACCAGATTATCTTACCTAAACTAAACTAAACTAAACATAACGACTAAGTGAGTAGGTTATACTTTCGTATTATAGCTTGGCTATCGACGATAGGGTGGGCCTTACACGTAATGCGCTTTGATGACGACCTATGGACGAGAGCCGTTACCGACTGGATTCTTCGGGATGTCAGGCGCTGCACAAGAAGACCACCGACCCGATGGTCCTACTCCTTTGCAAAAAGCCTAGAAGGAAGATATGATGCTCAACAAACTCCCAAGGCGAGAAGGACCAAGTGGGCTTTTCTTACACGCGATAGGGAAGAATGCGAGATGTTATTGGTGTCGGCTCGGGTAACTCGACAAACAGCGGGGCTACAGATGATGCAAGTGATATTCGTTTACTGGAATGTTTCACTGACTGCTATGCTTCTTAAGGAGTTGCATGCAGGGAACTAGCGACTCAGGTAACTCTTTTCTAAGTCAGCAAATAATTGCATAGAATAATTTCAGCAATCTCTCCGCTTTCCTAAATACGTATACAGAAGTTTTATTGGCTTTGTTAGTCTCTAATTCAGTCATGCGCTGAAAATATTCAAAACTGAATTTCGTTAGCAAATTTATGTTGACACTACAGTTATCATAGCGCCGTGGCCGTGATGTTCGTCGCGGCACGTGTGGAGCCGAGCTCCACCTGCCACTTCTCTTCGGCAGTCAACCACAACGTCCTATGGAACACCACAGCAACGTTATCCTCAAGACCGCAAGGACACCCGCTCAATCAGTATTCTACAACGTTCACGAAGAAGACGAAAAACGAATTGAATGCTAGAGGTAGTGGGATCCGCAAAGTGAAAAAATTACTGTGATGACGGATTAAATAAAGTGCTAAAGTGCTAATGGTGTCTCTACAGATCAATAAAGTACAAATTAGGTTGTTCTAGAAAGAAACCCGTATCGCTGATTACTTCCGTGAAGTAGGAGATATCTTTTAATTCATACCCAAACTCGTCTTTTCTCTGAAGAAAATCTACTTCCATTCCCAAAGATCACATTTAACGAGTCACTATGTAACAGACTGAATTTCATATTGAGTGAACCCACTTCATGCATGAAAATATAATTTCGAGAAAAATTTTTGTCATATTCGACAAGGGGATGCGAAAAGTGTAGCGGTTAGAGATGTTGAGTAATCGTGAGTGGTTACTGGTTTGGTTCCGCAACAAGTGACCAAGATTTTCATTTCTCCTTTGTTGACTCCCCTGCGGTAATCGCTGTTACGTTGTTCATTTCAACTTACCGTACATCTGTTATCAAGGTGTTGTCCATAGTACATCCATCTCTGATGATATGCATGCGCTGTCGATGTTTGCTTTCAGCTGTACAGTCCAACACGCGAACACCGTGGAGCTCTAAAATGAGAAAACATCGCTTTCAACGAAAACGAAGGACTTTTGTGAAGGTTTGTTTTGACTAGGAAGAAATGAAGAAAGTTAGTAAAGTGGCCAAGCATTGGCCTGTTTCAGTGCTCGTGGTTTTGAAAAATACTCGGTATTTGTTAGTTAGTATTAGGAACTAAAATATTATTATGTTCATTCATAAAAAGAGCGCATGTGGTGTAGTGGTTAGAGGTGCTCTGCGTCGCACACGTGATAGAAGGTTTGATTTTGCTCTCATGGTTCACCAAACCTTCAATCTCTCTGGGATCGGTATAAATTGGTATCAGACTTGTCTGGGAGTAAAGCAGCACTGACTTTATGCATCTACAGGCCACGGAGAGTCATTGTAAAGTCCAGATATGCACTCAATCACTTCATGCGAAGCTAAAAAAATGTATGCAAATGTATGGTGCATCCCTCAGGGATTGATCAACGTCGAGAGTTCTACTTTTGTTAATTTAATCTCTAAATCATTCAGTATTCTTGTACGGTAGGAAGAATCCACCCGAGTTCCACCGCGCTTACGGCATTGAAGTCGGATCAGATTATGTTTTTTGCAAAGCTCACCATGTCAAGCATTGATTGATGAGTGAGAAGTAAAAGAAAGGCAATAAAGAAAAAAGCATTCCCGAAATAGCTTCTGAAAAAGACATAAGTAGCGGCGGTACGTAGCTGCTAGTGAATCAATTGATTAATCAGTAGTAGTGATGCTATATTTTCCTGGTATTCTCAGAAAAAAAAAATGTTTCTTTTGTCTACTCTGCAGATGACGGCAAAATGTTGGTCAATCTGGCAAAGTCAAACAAATTTCACTACTAATAATTCATGGCGTGAACCGATTCCTTTGGCGTTTATTCCGTCTACTATGAACACACAAAAACGATAAGTTTTTGTCTTGAGGGCGACCAAGTGCGTTGATTTAGGTTTGTGAAATTTCTTCAGGGACAGGTGATGTTTTCCACAAATACAGTGTTGTTTGCAATATTGAAAATTTCAGGATTATCGTGGCTCGGTTTAAAATACCAACATAAAAGTGACATTTTGGAATAACATTATACAATCTTGACTGCTCCGACACCAATTCAGGCTCACCAAGCCTCATCCCTACGAGCTCGGGAAACCACTAAACTTCTCTCAGAAAAGGTCACTCTTTACAGTTTTAATGGCAGCGTTTTAATTCGGCTAACAAAGGACACCATGGAGAACTGATTCGATCAGTATACAATGACTTTTGTAAAGAAGAAAAAAATCCCAGGCTCCAATCAAAGCCACACTGCGGAATGTTCGGTGAGCCTCGTGTATAACAGATGCGAAAAAAAACGAATCAAATGCTCGAAGTACTGGGATTCACAGAGTGTCCTTAGCGTTTTTGTGAATGTAGGTAGTTTTTTCAAAACTCCGCTAAACTCTCAAACTTCCATGTGATTTTAATGTTAAAAAATTTTCGCATATAACAGACGAAAGGAAATGAAGTGGTCGACGTGCTGAGTGCTGAGCCATTAGCCATCGAACGCATAGTAAAGTGATTGAATGCATATTCACTCTATATACTGATTACGGAGACCTACCAATGTATAAAGTCAATTTAATTCATTCTCCCAAACAATGTCTGATGTCATTGTGTCTAATTCGAAATGGGAGGCTAAGTTACTCGAAAAATTTAGATCCGAGCCAGCAACTACGCGGACTCCACTGCACCTCTAACTACTGCGCTGCCGAAAATCTATATGAACGATGAAGCTCTTTTGAAACTAATACTAATTTTGACTTTTACAAATCTCAAGAAATCGTGACTTTTTTGTTGGAGCTGTTGATGTTATGGAGAGTTATGTAAATGACAAGTATCGCATGACAGATTAAATTACATTCTTTCCTAAGAATATATGTTATATACTTTCCTAAGATAAGAAATTCTGATTATACGTGTTCACTAGTTGCTTGAAAGCAAAACCGACAAGATTCTGACGATAGTTCTTGTCTAGGGGTAATAAGGCATGAACAAAATCTGTATTACTCTCAAACACACTGTCAGCGAATTTGAGTAATTATGATATTTTTTCTGCTAAAAGTGGTGCTAATTTTTGAAGCAAGTCAAAAGTTACAACATCTAATGATTTAGACTGGTGTGGAAAACTTTAGCGTCAACCGGGGTTTGAACTCGATTCACCCTAAGCAGGGGGCTTGCTTTGGCCCGTTGCACTATCGATGCCTTTTTTTTTGCACACTGCTCTACATCATCGTGCAGCGAAACGTGGTCGCCACGTAAGCAGGATGAAAGATCATTTGGCGTTATCGAACGCACAGTCGAAATGTCCACGCTAGGAGTATCCCCCTTCTCGCAAATGAGAGAAAGGATCCGAAGTTCCGACCTATGTCAACGATCGAAAATCAGAGACGCCGTTCCACACGCCAGGATATCGAAAATAAGGTGGGCGAGACACGTGGTGCGCTTCAACGACAACCGATGGACGAGAGCCGTTACTGACTGGATTCCTCGGGACATCAAGCGCTCTACGGGAGCACCACCGACCCGTTGGTCCGATTTCTTTACGAAAGTTATAGAAGAAAGATATGATGCTCAGCGAATCTCTAGAGCGAGGAAGACCTACTGGGCTACTCTTGCACGCGATAGGGAAAAGTGGAGGTATTGCTGGTACTCGCTCGAGTCACTCGACGATCAACGGGACCACAGGTGATACAGTGACACTCTACATCACTGGTATATGCATAATATCATACCATGGCTGAAAGCGGTTGAATAAAGATTTCTGTTTGATCATTATATACCCAATATTTGACAGCATGATTAGGGTTCAATGTCGATATCGACTATCCAGGCCATACTGTTGGCAGTTGGTTGCTAACAGATAGATGTGTTGTAGCGCAGAAAGAGTGGTGTCAGAGCAGGAAGCAACAGTACAACGAGTTAGAGCCCCGGGTAAGGTGAGATGCGGGTTTGAACCTCGGCTGACGCAAAAGTTCTACACATCATCCTACATCATTGGTCACATCCAGATCATCATACCACCGCGAAAGCGGTTGAGTAAAAGAACTCAGTTATGATATCTCTGACGTCATAAGATACTCTCTTTAAAGACTTAAAGTTCATTAAATGGACCACCCAAATCATTAGCATAGCTAGAGGTGGTAGTTGTGGCATTTCAATATGAAAAAAGTTTATCTGAGAACTGATAGAGTTGCAGCAAAGCCTTTTGTGATGCCTACATCACGGAGCCTACAGTTTTCAACATGAATAAGAGCTTACCAGAAAATGTCTCTAGCTTCCAAATTAGCATTAATGGTTGTCCAACAGAAACTAGTTGTGCCGGCTTCGCTTCAGTCGGCACTCGTCCGTGAATTACGGTGAGATTGACTATTGGAGCTGACGGTGCGCTGCCAGTTACGAGTTTTGGTGTTAAATCGCTAAAAAAAGCCAATTTCATCAATACCTTCTACAATAAACAAACGTTAAAGCACTTCCCAGTTGGCATAGGCTATGGACTGTGTCCATAAAATTGCTAAATAAAATATTTTGTAAATATATCAAAATATATCACTGCTGGTATATGGTAGCTCAGATAGTGAAATAACAAAAATTCGAATTTGCTCAGTATTTTGGTTATCGCAAAATTCACAGCTGAGTTTGTTGAAGGTGAAATGTATTAAACGTATCGAAAATTTCAAATGATCGAAGTTTTTCAACTTTCAAATAGTCGCTAATCTTTTTTCGTTGTTCATTGTTCAATGCAATACTATAATCAGCAATTCACACTTCAAAAAATCAAGCCGAAATCGATAGTGCGAGAGAATTCAATCGGTCGACATCACTAATGTCAAAAGAAGATCTTTTTTTGAGCATCAAGTATATAGTAGGTTTTACGAACAGCCACTGTAACAATTTCAAACCCGTTCGGTTCAAGCTTATCAAACATTACATTCCGTAGTTTTTCTATCTATCAATATTCAATTAGGAAACAAAGACGGAACCATCAATTTCCGGAGTATTTGAAATGATAACCACTAAAGACCATAGTGACTCACTTGTACAGATACGGAATTTATCTGTGAAAGTACCTCAAATACCTTATGAAATCGAACTGAGTGGACACGGTGATGTGATGCTGTTGGAAGAGACAATGCACGGCAAAAGCTCGGTCACCAGCTGTTACAAAAGACGGATGAAAAGAGAAGACAATCACGGCAAGTAGCTCCAACCCACGTGATGGCTTGAAACAAACACTGATTAAGAAGTTGATTTTGATGTATTCGCCTGCTTTTGGTTCCATTGTTAGACATAATTGTTTGGAAATCTAGTTGATCAAGTGATTTATCATTTAGAAATCATTGTAAGAATTTAGCTTTTTTTGAGGAAGATACATAGTAGTTGGAGAGACCTCAGAATTGGGGAATATTCCTCGTCGACGCTGGCATATTTAGACGCCACCATTAATGAAAGTTTCGCGAGAAAACAAAAGCAAATGAAAATGTTTTGGAGCTTGCACTCTAAGCGATGCTGAGGCCTCAAGTATATAAGCTTCCAAGTTTAGTGAAATCTTAACCAAAAATAATCCGAATTCTGATATTCCGACCAGATTCATGCCACTACAACCACTTAACTTCAAAAAATTGTAGGCCGAAGGTGTAGGCGCCCAAATCAACACTGCTTTCGCTCCTCTTGCAGCTATTTTCGTAGTATTTTTGCTGCTTTTTCACACTATAATGCTATTAGATTGAGGAAAAGTCTTCTAACACCCGTCGAAAATTCGGATTTTTTGCATAAATTCTTTGAAACAAGGACAATTATTTTTCACGATAAGGACCATCATTATCCATGATCTTGTCCCAACGATCTGCAAGCTTGCGAATCTGCTCAAAATCGCAATTCCTTGAGCTTTGAATCAGAAAGCTCCTGACAGGGTTTGATCAAAGTCCTGAGTCGGTGTCCACGCAGAGAATGTTCCACTGACTATTTCGAAGTTGTTTCAAATGATCGCGCCATCAATGGCAAACTCTGCTACAAGCAGCTGGACCGAGTCTACGATGCACTGAAGGAAAGGTACGCAAAACTGACTCCTCGAAAGAGCGCTGTTTCAGCAAAGCAATGCCAAACCTCACAAAACACGGAAAACCAACGAAGAGTTTGATCAATTGGAGGGATTCCGAGGTCTTGCCGAATCCAGTCTACAGTTCAGATGCTGCGCCGTCCGATTATGGCTCACTTCCGCCAGAACGTAACAATTCCTGCGTGGACGCCGACGCGAGAAATTTGACTAAGTTGAAGAGGCTTGTCAGGAGTTTTTTGATTCAAAGCCTGAGGAATGGCTATTTCGAGCAGATCAGGAAGCTTGATATCGTTGGCAGAAGATCATGGATAATGGTGGTCTTTATTTTGAAGAATACTTATTGCTGTTTATATCTATATTTATGTATTTGGCTTTGACTTTTCAGCGGGTGTTAAAAAACTTTCCCTCGACCTAATAGTTTACAAGTTTTTAAGGCTTTCTGGGCACATCGAGCGCGGTCAAGTTCTACTACTTTCTTTCACGGCAAGAAAAACTGAACCATTGAAAAAAGAAGCTGAAGCCTCATAAAGGACAGGTTCATTTACAGCATAAAATGTTGTGAGTGAGACGCGTGGCAACCGGCGACATCTACTTCATGCTAAGTTTATATTCATACTCATACTGTCTCAATGACATTATTAGCATTATTATCCCACTTAATTCTAAAGTAAACTTTTCCCTCACTTTTTTGTCAAGCTAAGAGTTTGTGAATACTGCCGAACGTGTATACAAAGTTTCCGTAGACATTCAATACACGCATTGACTTCGTTGTCACTTGCATCAATGCACCTTTTATCCTTTTGTGCCGAAAGTTCCTCAGAATCCACAAATTCAGGATGCTTCCAATGGTAACACGCCCTAGTAGAGCAGCTTGTCGATTTAGGGAAGTTTATGCTAGGGCGTATTCAGCAAAGTTCACGAGGAGGACAAATTCTTCAAAAGGTTGCCGTTTCCACATTTTAGCAACATCTTAGATGATGAAATTACTACATTGAACCGAACCAAAGGACTGAAAGGGTTTGCACAGAATATGAAAGCGAATCATCTGAAAAAAATAAAGAGACGGCGCCCTTTTCGAAAAAAAAAGTTCTATAAAAAAAATTGAATACACTTGCATTTCTTTGCAAATCAATGCCGCAAGCTGATATTCGATCTAGTGGAACTGCAAGTTCTGGTGTTGTTGAATTCTGTTGAGGTGAATACACCGCAAAACAATCGGCTGCACGCCTTTGATTTTTGACGAATACCTAGAGGAAATCTTTAGGTTCATTCGCAACATACATATGCTTTTTTCAATTATCTGACAATTTATTAATACTAGATCCTCAGCTCTGTTTCCATGAAAATGAAAAAAAGTTGTTCAAGCTGACAGCGCTTTCTGTCCCTACAAATAACTTCTACTCAAATCAGTGCTCAATCAAGCTGCAATAGTCATCTTTATGCCAAACTGCTTGCAAACTGGATTGAATCTTAACGTCAGTTTTATAACTCTAACTCGAAAATCTGTGGGAAATGCAGTTAAATCCTTTTTACGAGGATACTAGTAAACGTTGCCCAGCCTTGTTAATACTCTTGCCAAAATTACACTCTGTTTTGCGAAAAAGTATAGAACTGTTCTTCTCTTTATTTAAAACTTACACGAGCTTGATACTTCTTTTTCCTCAAAATTTGATGGCAAACGTTTCGGCGGCAATGCCTTCGTCAAAGCCTTAGCTGAAGTTATATGAAGGCCGTCACCGGTCTTGTGTGACACAATTTTAGCAAAAAAATCTTTTTTCAAAGATTGTTTCAGAGTTTTCGACAAAAAATCTCAATCTCAAATCCTTCTATAAAGGATACAAGTAAACTTTTGCAACCTTATTAACCGCTCTCATGTAACTTTAGATAAGGCGTTACCGACGAAACGTTAATCATCAAGTTTTGAGGAGGAAGAAGTACCAAACTCATGCAAGTTTCAAATAAAGGAAAAACAGTTCGTAAGAAATTCTACAATTCTTTAGTCATACCGAGGTTTAAAGATAGTCGAACTTTTGAGCTAGAGTTTAGAACCACTTCGGAATTGGTAGTCGGCGGCATGTGTACGTTTCGGCGGTATCGCCTGCACCACAAATGCCACATGTCCCATACTGGACCCCACTTTATAGCAGATATATGGAGACGTTATGGTGATAGCTAGCGATATTGTGTTATCTCCACTCTTTTGCACTTTTGACATTCATACATTTTATTCTTGCTACTCGGAGCGCCACCCTTTGTAGTCGTTCAGTGTAAGCGCATGGGGGAAGTATGTTACTTACTTGTCCTTCAAACACGTCCTCACTCTTGCCAATGATTCGTATCGCTTCTGGACCACAAGTGACTGCCGGTGAATCGAAAAAAAAACAAGATTTGGTTGATTTAATTGATTTTTCCATTAGCGACGTCATTTAATTCTCTAGATTCACGACTCACTCGTGGAGGTTATTTGCGCCAATGCTGATAATTTGTAAATAGTTTAACGCATTTTTTACCTCTGGATGCTGTTAATAGAAGGTCAGGGTTAAAAATATGAAAGTTGGCACTTCCACTTCGCTTCTCTTCATTCTCTAGTGGAGAGAGTTTTAAGAGAAGAAGAATTATTTATGTGATCACGCAAACAGAAACACTCACCAATGAGTCTGTTGCCTATGATTTTCGTGTCAGAGATGACTACCTGAAATTATAAAATTAAGATTTTTACGGCAAATCGAGTGGTTCTTCCCAAAAAAATTGAACGAAATATTTTTTTTGGTATTGATTAGTTTGATCCGGTAGTGAACTTCTCATCGAAAAATTCCGACCGATATCTATTTATATCATATCAAAAAAACACAACTTGATTACAGATTATCTGTCTTGTTGTTAAAATAGTTTGGAAATGGAGGTTTTTAAGACAGGCGTATCTCAGTGTAAAGACGCTCCTCCTTCATGACGACAGTCATTGGTTTGTCCTCCGTCCAGGAAATCCAGCAATCTCGCCACTAGCACAGATGACCATCTGGGCAGAACGCACGGCAAAGGTCTCGACCTCGTCAAAATATGGATAATTTTCGTGACGTTGAACGATGTACTTTCAATCATTTCTCAAAGAAAATTGATGCCTTCTCTGGTACGATAATTGCAATGTGCCTATATCGAGAGAGGTCAATAGGGACTGGAAAAGAAAGATCCACAGAAAAGTGGGGAAGAATGATGTAGGATTTTTGAATCCCTCATATTACTGTTACGTTCCACTACATCATAAATTTGCATCATATTATCCCTCTCTTCAAACGAGGAATTATGCTCAGAAGAGACAAGCGTGGCTTTTTGAATTTCATTAATTCAGGTGTAATTAGGGGAACAACTGAAAATGTAAATTCTGTGACCTACAAAGTTTTAATACCACTTTTACGGCTCTCATACCTCTTATAAAGACGATCATTTTGAACAAATTTATTCATTTTCTGACAGGAGCAATAGTTATTATTGTCTAGAAAGTTTATCTACCGGATTTATTTGAGAAAGACTAAACTATAGATCCTCGTAAACATGTGGTTTTTCTAACAAAAAATTCATTAATCGCATTTTTCAAGGCGACGATTGGAAGTATCTTGTACTGAAATTTTAATCCTTTTGTTGCAGTTTCGCCATCTCATTTCATTTCTCAACCCTTCAAAGCCAAGGCCTTTTCCGGTTTTGCTTTTAGACTTTTAATAGTCATTCGATAGCTTACACTTCGGAAACGTTATTTCTGTACTTCAACCCTATTCAGCAAGTTTTAGCAGTGGTAGTAAATTTGAGTTTCACACTTGACGCTTATTATCGCATCTCACGGATCGCTTCCTGTGCGCAACGATCTAAAAGTCATCTCGAAGAGGTGCTATTCTCGTTCATTGTTTAGAGAACTTTGCTCCATTTTGCGAAAATTTCTAGTTTTGGCATTCAAAATTTAGAGAACGACCTTATTCTATCGCTCTGTGGAATCAGGCTTTGAATTTCGCATAATATTGCCAAAAACAAGCCATAAATCTGAGACTAAACCTAGGCTTATAAGTACAAAACAGAATCTTTTCCTCGTTATTCTTGCGTTCTATGAAGATATCTCGAAACCAATTTAGTTTCAAAAATCTAGAAATTGTGCTATCAAACAGCTTGTTGATAAGTCATTTGACAGACGCTCTAGAAATCGCAGTCGGCAGAAAAGTGTGCACCTGAGTGTGAAGTTTGATCTTATAATCGCCGCTACAGCGTTTTAAGAAAGCTTTCCAGAATTCAAATGAAGCATCTAAACAACTTAAGACTACTATATCTTTTCTCTTGTAGATATAGCGGTAGAAGGACTAGTGCATACTGCAGAACAAGGAAATGTTCACTGAGATCGTTGTTACAAGAATTTATGTTGATCTATAAAAGCAATCTACACTCATTGTTTGAATATTGGACGCTCACAAAACCAAATTGGTAAAATGAACAGCTATGTTTCTCAGCTGGTGGATGAGATGAAATTCGCCTGTGTTCTGTTGTGTTGAGTTGACTCGACGGCTTAGGGTGATCGTAGTGCTTGATAACAGTGTTTCTCGGCGCTCGATGCGATTCATGATGATAAACATAGGTCTGTGCCAAGGTTGCGCTGACCTCAGTGCACTATTCTCCTTCTATTCGGAAGCAAATGCAACCGCCTTAATTGACGGTTAGGTCAGCCAACGTAGAAAACCTTCAGCACAACTACCTCGTGATGAAAATGACATTGAAAGAAAAAATGACAAAGTGCTTGCCGCTAATGATTTTCTGAGAGATGTGTGATGTAATCGGATGCATCGTTAATGGTGATTGCAGTCCGTACCATCATCTAGTTCATCCTATCAATATAACAAGTCAGGTAGGCTAGATTTCAGGCAAGTATGGAGCTGATTTGTCGATCTCAGAACAATAGAAGCCCTGATGAGCCGGCGACGCGGTATCGTATCAACGGCCACCTCAATGTAAGTGTAGAGTCAAATTGACCACCACCTGTTTACGACCAGACACCTCCAAGCATTGTACTACAGTCGCCGCTAATGTGACAGCCAGCAAGAATGAAAAGATTTTTTGAAACTTCATTCCTTATGTCAATATTTCACGGATTTGGTTGAAGTTTCACCCAGTAATCGCCGCCATCATCATCTCCGCAGTTCATAAGGCATAGATATCTCCCCAATCTAAGAACGGTAGCCTGGAATTCGCCAGTCTAGGCTACTTTGGGAATCCAAGATAAAATCACGAATCGATCCATACAATGTTAGCATGAGAGTTAAGTAGACATCAGACTATGTAAGCAGTACTATTCCTCACAAGGACACATTACTGATATAGCACTCAAAATAATTGTTATTTCAAGCTATAGGTGGTATAGCAACACCTGAAACAAGGTTGAGACATATCTTCGGAATTTGCGACAATCTCCACTGAACGTTTTCAAGAGTTTCTTTCGTATACGAAATACTCAGAGTTGAGCAAAAAGTTCTCGGTAGTTCTTAAAAGCTTTGTTTCATGTAAAAATTAAAAACAAGATGACAATAACCATTCTTCAAAGTATAGACCACCATTGCCCACGAGTTTCTGTTAGTGTCTGCTAGATTCCTGATTTGCTCGAAGTACATTATTGGAAAAAAAAAGGTTTAGAGATTTGTGAAGCCGTCGACCCTTTTAAGCCGAAAAGTTCTTCATCTACTTTTTCAACTTGATCAAATGATTCAAATAGACGACTATCCAAATAGTGTTACATTGATCGAAAGAAGCCACAATCGCGTAAAGCTCATGCGGATCCTGGTGAGGCTTACGGTGGACAAAGTGAAACTGGTGCTTGTTGATAACGGTCCACTGTGAAACATCAAGCCCTTCTGCAAAATCACGAGTGCTCGATGAAAGCTCAGGTTCCAAAGCGGCTTACAGATCATATTCACCCAGAACAGATGAACGGTCAGAACTAGGTATAACTAGCACCTCACTAATCTCATCGACGGTTTTACGAGTCGCTAAACCTTTTTCTCCAATAATGACGGATCAGCACACGCGAATCATAACTGTTCAACAGGCACTATGGAGTTGAAATTAATGAACTTGAAAAATTTATACAACACTACTGATTGAAAGGACGCAAAGACATCAAAAAATGAAATTTTCAAAATTTTTTCAAATCTTTTTGCTCCATCTAATGTTCATTTTGTTCAGAAGTTGAAAGTTGAGATTTCATTCGCAGTTTTTTTTTTGTTTCCAAAGTTAGTGAAAGAAACTTTATCAATTCTTTGAATTCTTCGGCAACAAAAACGTTTGCTGAACATTACAATCGAATTTGCATCAACATTATTTTGAAATTTTGCGTATACAAGAATATTTTTTCCAATGTTAACCTAGTTCCATTCATCTCAAAAACCACCTTCTTTTGCGTTCAAGAGAAAACTCTTTGAATCTGCGAAATTTAACTTAGTGATTGACTTGGCAACAATGCTGATAAGTACATATATATATACATATATCTTGTGAATGAATGTCACTTTTACGTAGTTAATTTTTTTGAATTCGCTTCTATGAAGTAGTAGTGGTGTCTGGTGGTGGAATGTATTCGCAAAAGAATGTTGTTAGCCGATAAAAACGAGCTCGGCTAAAACGTTGTTTTTAAGGTTTCTATCGTCTTTTTAGGGCTATTGTGATGTCGCTAACCGTTGAAGGTGAAGATGAACGGATGAACGATTCTGATGAATAGCGTCGGCCGTCTTGACGACGCCAGTGGGGACTGTACGTCTCCTCATTGTCGTCGTCTTAATCTCGCGATTTCATGTTGCTTCATAGAAGAGCCAAAATCAACGTGATACGACAGATATCAGAGCAGTGAACTGTGCAGACTTCGGCACAGCGATCATCGTACTACGGTGAATTTCGTCGTTAAAGTAACATCCAGCAGACATTCATAGGAGATGATTATCATGTCTCTCTAGACTAATCTCGCTGAATTCCCTTACGAAATCCATTTTTGAAGGTTACCGTTTCTTCTCACTTTGCTCTCTGCTTGTTGCCACTGACTTATCTCAGCTCAATGACACCTTTTCCAAAATCGTTAGAAAATGCTGAAGAGATCAAAACTCGACTTTAACATCAGTGTGCTCTTACGGGGTACATTTTTAACTATTAATCTCGTCATCCCGATTATTGTCACTTTGCTTTATCGTTTGTCAATTAAGAAATGGTTACAAAAGTGTAAAAAAGTTGTGTTATGAAAAAATGCGTTAGATTTAGGCCAGTTTTTTTCCTTCGATTGAATGATACACTTAATTCTTGAGCTGCTATGAGGTGAAGAATAAATGGATATAAAGGGGAAAAAGCAGACAAACCTTCATGACAAGGAACAAAATGATGTCCCACATTGACAACGAATCTAATGTGAGAGAGCTAGCAAAGGAGTAAAGAGAAGGGACCGCCTGTGCTACGGACGTGATTGTCGTAAATTATGGGCGGTGCTTGTGGAAAGGTCATCATTCTGTAAGACTTTTATGAGACATCATCGCAACAAACATCCATTCAAAAAAAATCGGAGCATCAAAATTTACGTGTTACACGTCTCGATCGTGAAATCTTCCTTCTTAACCTTTATTTTCATCCATAAGTCATTTTTTATAGTGACGCACATGACGCATTGGTTACGGGCACGATGCAATACGCACACGATACCTGGCTCGATCTCGCGCCATTGCCTAGAAACCCTCCATCGCTCCGAGAGAGGGATATTAGGCAAGATTTGCTTTGGAGCATAAAAAACCGACTCAATACGAGTGGCTCCTGCACTTCTTTGTTTATGTTACACAAGTGCATCCATCCATTTTGACGATGCCACGAATGGAGCAGAATTCATGAAACTTTCTCAGTGAGCTCTTTTATATTAGTGTTGTTAGCATGCTTCAAGCGCGATGTTAGTATATTATCATTATAACCTCCTTTCCATCACACTCGAAAAGAAAATAACTTTTGAAACCCAACAAAAGACGACTCGGCCATCGAAATTTTTTATACTGGATGACTAAGCAATCCAGATTGACACTGCATTCTACTCAACCACTTCAATGTTCTACAAACATGATGTCTGACTTTAGTGTTGTTTAACCTGTTGGAAAAAGTCGCCGCTTCCATTTAATCGTTATATTTTATATTTTAATGAATTTCTGAGTTGTTATTGTGATGAAAAACAACCAGTCCGTTGATAAACCACTCATATCACCCATATCATCTCTAACCATTCGTTAATCATCGATTAACTAGACGGAGTGTGTGTAACGCTTCCATTTACTAAATCTGAGCTACTCAAGTACTTTATAGAAGGGGACGACATCATAATTTTACTGTTCAGATTCACTAATTTTGCTCATAGAAATTTCCGATTCTCTTGAGCCTGAAAGACAGCGAGCCATAATACGTAGGTACATCAACATCGATGAAGAACATTGGAGATGATGAGTGGAACTTCAAAAACTCTCGCTACATCATTGGAGAACATAAGCTGAAGATGATGAGGAGAACTTTAAGAAATCTCGGGTAAGTAACATTGATAATGGCCACATTTACATCGTAGGCGAGAATCTCTGAAATCCAGTCTGTCCTCACAATTCTCTATTTCGTCGGCACACTAGCTCCCTTGGCAGGGCTCCCTGATATGCATAGCTGTTCCCAATAAATGTAGCCCCAATCAATTTTCTATTACTGAAAGTATGGATGGCTACTAGTTTTGGGCATGAGATCGACCCAAGATCCTACGCGTAGTAAGGGGTCATCTGACGACTGCGCTGACAGAGAGCAGTAAATGAATGAGATTTCTTAGGATCTCATGAACACCAAGCAAGAACGCTTTAATACGACCACTCTTAGAGTGGAGAGTAGATCGACTCAACCAGCGTTCAACGACATTAATAGGAAACCGACATTCTTCGAAGAACTGCCGAACACCCGTGAAAAGTTGGACTACCCTTGTTTATGCAGGATTTGAGAGGAGGAACAAATAGATAGGAAGAAGTGCTGACATTGAGAGTAAACTTTATTGGTGGATCATCTAAAATGGACTTTGAGAAATGTACATAGCGAATCCTCAAACACCTCGTTGATTACTATCTGCTTCAGAGAGTATTTCTTTCTATGTATCTAGACTATGGTACACTCAAAGTTGATCATAGCTTCTAGAACTTCAGTAGCTGTGGCCTTCAAAAGTCAATTCTTCAATTGATGAAAGTGTCGATACTAGCGCTTCAACCCAATTGCACCGTGGTTATACTACAGCATGAATATATATAAAATGATCATGGGCCTTAAAAACTATTTTCAAGCACCTTACCCATTTTTAAGTCTCTTTTCACCTTGTGAAACAAACAATACAACGGCAGTCTCAAAAAGTTATTTAGTCGAGACTTTGCAGTTTACAGAGTGTTGAATAAATACTATCTTCGATGCGACACTGAAAGTGAGCGGTATTGAATGAACAGTAAAAGAAGTAACCAAAAATTAATTGTAAGAATTTCACTTCAGAAAAGTGGCGTAATACAGGAATTAGACGATTTTTTCTCTTCTTGAGTTAATTTATCAAAAAAAAAAAAACTAACACTCAAATTCACAAGCTCAGATTTAGTCGGATGCAATGATATTTTCCTTTGTTCAAGTAGTAGCACAAACCTCATTTACGATGAAAATTGTTGATGTTGTGTAGTATTGAAACAAATTAAGAGTAATATGCATATCAACAGGTTGGAGAAACATAATATGCAGCAAGTCAACAGTTCAAAATACGAGAAAAAGACATTTACTTTTGACTTGAACATCTTAACACCGATACAAGGCGATAAGCACATGAAATCACTGCTGTGACAGTGTAAGCATAATACCATGAATACCGTAGAAAATGATTGCTAGTTCGAAGGGCTTTCACGGCTAAGTCAGCCATGAACGAAATTACACGGCTTCAAGAATAGGAAAAAAGTGCAGTAAAAACATTTATGAAAGCAGAAATGTTAGAGAAGAAAAAAGAGAATCAACGAAGGCAGTTGGCAATTGCTATAGAACGAATAATCTAGAACTTCGAGTTGATTGAATTCAACCCGTTATTACGGATGTTACCGTCGGGCCAGTCACGGACTGAATACACTATAATCGGTTACGATTAATGATTTTCGCCAAAAAAGCGACAGACAAAAGAATTAATCACGGTAAGACATAGAGGAACATAAACTGTAGAAATAAAGCAAAGCACCGTAGTTTTCTCTCACAGTCAGAGGCAGCAACAGCAAAGTCAATTCAAAGCATTTCCGACATAAATGATAGCTACGACTCGAGTGATACAAGAAATTAGTTGAACTCAAAGGATTCTGAACAGATGAATTTGATTGAAAATCTGCTGATGGTCTCTCAATTTGTCCACTGGTAGAACAAGACGTTTGTGTATTGGCTCGCAAATTAGCTCTTCTTTCGGGACAACGTTCACCTTTCTGAGTACAAGCGTGTCATCTCGTTTCGGACAAATGGATGCTACTACTTATAGATGGAAGCTCTATTCAAGGACCTTTCCAGCCAAACACAACTTCTCTTCTGGAATTTTTTGCGGGTCATTCAATAGCTTCTAGAATAAAGATTTGGTACTGGGTTTCGCCTATGGAAATGCTTCAGTACACCAAAGGAATAATTTGGCGGTGATGCGGTTTTCCTTTTGAAGCGAGTACACGGCTCAGAATTCGTTACCAGCAAAGAAGCTTTTTGTGAAAGATCTGGCATCGCATGCCGGCTCCGGCATGATTTGGCAAGTAGATCATTTTTTCTCGTTTTTTATTCGGTATGGTAACTTTCAAATATCATGTGGATAAAGAGTATATCATACCTAACAAAAAGCATCGCATTTTTTTCTGTTTAGAATAAACAAACTCATTATTTGTTGAAATCAAATGTTTTTTGCACACTGCCATAGCGCTGTAATGAACGCCGTCCGAACGTCACGTTTGCAGAAGATGGCCGCCTTCCCGAGTGGCTGTGCAACTGGGAGAACGCTGCTGCGTCTTTTGATTCTTTAACCATTCGTTGATTTTTCCAGCTCTACTACTTGATGAACATTAACAGCTTATTGTGTATTACTGCTACCATCTTAATTCTGACGGCCCTTTCTTGCAACTGGTTGCCAATGAGAGAAATTCATTAGCGAGAAGGTCAAATGGCCAAGATAGAGAAATTCTAGCAAAGGGAGGACATTGAAAGAAACAGAGTTTCAGTGACCGAAAACAGGCAATATGACATTGATGAGCTGCTACTTGGGTTCTTTTTTTCAAATGGCCTTTCTACAAGGTGTTTTTAACAAGGTAAAGCTGAGATGAGGAAAGTTTGCGAGCTGACGAACCCTAAAACGGAAGCAGAGAAGCTAATTTTTTTCAAACCGTTCTCTGGGAGAAGGAAAATCTATCCTTCAACCGTTAAACGTTGATTAGTGTTAACATTTGCCCATTTGTCGTTGATTAATAGTGACATTTGTCCAATTGTCACCACCGTTTCTTCATACGATCTTGGGCTTGTTGTATTACTGCTCGTAAACCATCAGCATCTAGTTCGTCCAACAACACCGTCACTGCCGACATGATCTTATTCAAACGTATTTCCTGTTAAAAAAATCAATTCTAAATTTATTACATAATACTTAAACAAAATTATGAAGGAAACGAACTCGTGCTGGACTTTGTGAATTTCGTCTGACATGAACTCGTCTTCTCGGAGCGCTGATACTGCGTCCATACAATGTATTAGACGGTCGTCGTGGTTCATGCATTGAAACGCACATCCTGCTCGATATGGTGTCCATTGAAACAGGGCGAGTTTCCTCCTCAAGGCTAAACTCCAAGCGGTTTAGATTTGTATGAAAGAATAATTAGTACAATGATGAGATATCAATAAAATTATATAAGGTGCAGCTCCTTGTGGCGAGCGATCCCTGAGGAGTACTCAATGTATTCTACTTCACCAAGCATCGTCTAAGATGACTGTATGTATATATGGCCTGTATAGCTGACTTGAGAAGTGCATGTAGCGCAGTGGTTAGAGGTGCCCTGCTTTGCACACAAGGTCGATGGTTCGATCGCGCTCTCATGGCTCATCAAGCCATCCATTTCTCTGTGGTCGGTTGATTGGTAGCGAACTTGACTAAGAGGATAAAAACAGCAGTGACACGACACAGGGTAGGCCACTACGAGTCATTGTAAAAGCTAGATATACCTCAAACGAAGTTACAAATTGAAGACGATTGCATAGCGTATCCCTCAGGGAATTATGAACGCCAATAACTCTGTCATTTTGTAGCTAACTTGTAGCAGTCTACCGATATATCGACTGACCTCACAGACAAATCCAATACCAATTTATCGGCTCCGGAAGGGGAGAAAGCTTTGTGAGTTAAGCGGACAGGATCAAACTACCAATGACGCGCTGGCATGGTTTTAATGACGGAGGCCACGGAACATTAACGATTGTATGACGTGAATTCTCTTTTGACAAAGGTATAAACCACATTAGAATAAGTGTCATTGCGAATAAATGAGGATCGTAACTCAGTTTCTGTTTTTTCACAATCAACTTCATGATTATAATAGTCAACTGAAATGTCAAAAAATATCTTTTATTCATCTACTTTCATTATCTGTCATTACATCTAGTGCTCCTATCCCGGTACATCTTACATTCTATTTGTTTCCTCCCACTCAATCTCCGCAACGATCTTCGAACACTGCGTATTTTGTTTCTACTACTCTATGAAAATATCGCCTTCTTCATGAATTTTGTTAAATATGTCGAGTAGATTCTCTTTGCAATTTTGGGGAGATAGTCGTAGTAAAGCATTCCCACGTGGATTGCAGGAGACTCGTTGAGAGCGGGTCGAACCAAAACTGCTTCTTGCATCAACAACCACTCCGCTGTTCCCTCCTACTCCGAAGCAACCACTTTCCATCCTGGTTTATTTTTGTGGGTTCATAAATGACTTGGATGCTATAGCGCAGTGGATAGTGATGTAAGCTATCAGGAAGCAAAATATGGCGCCCCTCTTCGAACGCTCCTTCGTCATTCACATGTGAATGACTTAGCTCAGCCATCCCCAGTCATCGCAGTTAGAATGGTCTCGATCAGCATTATACGATATTCATGAAGAAGACTAAGTTATCAAACAGCAGTCAAAACAACACGCGAGATGCTCGAAGCTGTGTGTGGAGAACGAATGCAAAGAAACGAATCGACTGCAAATACTGAGATCCGTATAGCAAATCAGGACTACTATGTTATGGGACTCATTTTCTAACCTTTTTAGGACGTAACCTTTTCCTCTTTCTCCTAATTTTTTTAGTAATCATTCAGTACGTCTGATGTTGGCGATGTCCACTACGCCTGTATCGAAAAGACCTTTTTAAAGGGCTGTAGCACTTGGAATAAAATTGAGTTTCACACTTAGCACGTAGTCTTTGTCGGCTGAGGTGTGTGAGTAACCGTGCGAATGACATTTGGGAACATTCGCAACAAACAGTAAAGAGGCAATTTAAGGTTGTGGATAGTTTTTCAATAGGCTTTTAATAGCTAAATCATAGCATAAATTTAGGTGAATCTAGAGCTAAGTTTGGTTCTTGAACGTTTCTCATAGGGCGCTGGAAGAGCGAAAACAAGATAACGTCAGCACTACTAAACCTAGGCTACGTAATGGGTTTGCTTGGCAATATGAAAGGAAACTAGAAGCCTTCGCGTGTAGAACGATAAAACAAAGCTTATCTAAAATTTCATTACGAAACCAAAAATTTTTTACGAAACAGAGGAAAAAATTTCGAATAAATAATAGAAATATGCGCGATAATGCGCACCGAGTGTTCCATTATGTTTACGCGCTTACAGCGCTTCATTAGGCCCTTTCAGAAAACAAGCGCATTATTCAAATCGCGGAGATTTAGGCTATTGAATAATCTCCAAAGTTCGAGGAAAAAGACAAAAAGCTTTGATAAGACGGTTGAAAAATGCGTCGCACTAACAGAATAGGAATTGTGATGAGGGGGTCATGCACGTAAAAATGACTCTTCGACCTCCATCAGTAATTGAGAGACATGCAAGATAGCCTATGTATCCTTCAAAAGTCGTTTTTATACATCAGAAATCCAGGTATTAAATTTCTTTGTCAGAGGCTATAAAAGTATTTCGCTGTGTAGGTTGCGTATGATTCAAACAACGGCGGAAAGCTGGAAAAGGATGTTCACACGATTTCACTGAAAACGATTAAATTCGTTAAGACTCATTCGTACGCGCAAAAAATGACATTGACACATAAAGAACAGCTCTGCGAGCGATTGCGCTGCCATTTCGTGTAATCTCATAAACAGGTGAACGTCGTATTATTGATAAATGGTGGTCGAGATCTATACAATACTGTGTATTTCCATTCAAATCACTTTCTATCTCCCATCTTTCTCGAAAACGTCTCCGTTGAAAAAGTATCAGTGTTAGGACAAAGAAGAACTGTACTGAGTGGGCACACTCCGATTCAGGTGAGAATCTGCTTGATAGGAACAGTGAAAAGCAGGGCATAATGGAGGAATGCAACGATGTAAAAAATGAAGTATACTCTTGAACGGAGTAAGATAAAAGGACTCAAGAACGTGAGATTCAAAGGAGTAGGAGGAGGAAAATATCAATGAAAATGTGGTATAATTGCGTTTAGAGTAAAAAGGCCTTAGGTAGAACTCGTTCCATTTTGAAACAAATTAGAGTTCGAATTCGTATGACGAGAATGCTGATTTCTTACAAAGAGCTTTTCTACTGAATATCGCTTGATAAAACTGGTTTAGCAACAGTAAACTACAAAGAAAGATACAATTCTTCTAGATGTACTTTAGTTGCGAAAAATTAGCAGAGTATTGACGCAGGGAAACAGAAATTCATAAGAATCATTGACGTTTTCTTTCATCTAGCTGATGTGCATATGGGGATTCGTTACACTAATTGGGGATTGGTCCAGAAACCACATATGCATTGCTGGATACCATAATCAGTGCGCAATATGCGCTATTTTGATAAAGCAGGACTCCAAGTGACGAAATAATGTTATGAAATAAAATTTCTTTATTTTTACTGCTATTTAGCAGAGTTATGATGTTTCAACTATGCATCTAAGAGATTCGAGCGACAAACACAAGTTCAAGCCTCAGACGAGAGTCGACCCACGTTTCACTCACAATTAGAGAAGGACCTCACGCCACCGAGGCCACCGCTTGCTGGCATTCTTTTGTCAACCTATCATGTATATCTACCAATAGTATTATTTCAGCAGTGCTAACGAAAAACTTGTTTAGATTTACAGGTAGTATCGTAACGTACCACTAAACAGATGGAAGGACTTCTGCTCATAGAGAAATCATACCTGAAATCGTACCAACTCTCATCCCTGTCGGCAGTTGATGGATCGTAAATAGACTGCGTCATTGACGGATGGATTGACTGATTGGCCAGACTGAATCTCGAGCCGCGTAACGTTTGCTGGTCAATCGGCGGTGGCAATCGCTCCTCGTCCGATACGTCACCGTAGCTGACCATTTGTGGTTGCATTACCGTGTCAACAATTGCTCGACCTTAATCATGAGAAAGATAACGTTTGAACTCGCATTACATTTTAAGTAAATTCTGCTCTTTGAGTGCTTCTCTTAAATTGTTTTTTTTCTCCAAAGCAGCTGAGATTGTTCCGGAAGAGTCTAAAATACGCATAGCATTTGACACCGTACTTTGCCATCAAAAAATATGTAGTAAATGAAGTCAAAAATTGAGAACTTGACCTATTTACTTGGTACAGTTTCAGTCAAAACTGAACCACATTGTGCCACAAAGGGCTTAGAAACTAAAAGATTTTTTGGCATAAATCCAACAGAATAAGGCGATGATGCCAAATTAGATTATAAGACCAGCAGCACAAAGTGCGATCGTGAACATCGTGACGCTTCTACAATCAATATTACACAGAATTTCAGTATAAGTTTGGAGAGAAATACATAGGTGTTACAAGTAGTATGATCGCGCATGAATCTGCATGTAGAGAAATGGCTAAAATCATTCCAATGTACAAATGATTGCTTGTTCGATGCCGTAACCCAGGTAAACTACGTCCTCCATCATTCTGTTCTCAGCAAGTTCGCTATCCTTACCTGTCTGAGGATTACTGATCTGATGTATTGATAAGCCCTTATAAGTCTTTACATATGTCAGTTATGAATTCATAAACCTCAGTGATGTTAATGAAACCCAGATGGCCACTGCTTATCTGATGGTTAGGCAACTCAAAAGTCTCATCATTCTTATCCTTTTATGATAGAGCCCAATGAAGTAGTACTAAGCGGGAAAAATACGGAGATAGTGTAAAATCTCAGCAATCCACGTCGACTAATCTGAGCAGACAATGGTGAACAACAGTACATGTTCTACTTACGTGGAAATCAATTCTTTTTTGAAAACCCTCAGAAGTTCACACTGGACTCTAAAATTCGAGCAGGATTCTTGAAAAACGACTGAAACACTGAAGAAGCAAATCGTTACCGAGCTTTAAATGAGATTTACAGTGGATATTTGACAGAACATTTTCAAAAGAAAGTCTACAAAGGTTGGAATGCGTATAGAGCAATGACTAGAGGTGCTCTATAATATAAGTCAGCAGTTCTATCTTCCAAGCCAAATAAGCATTCAGTCACCCCTAGCGGTGCTTAATAAAGCCGAATATATGACGAATCTTATATGTGATAAGCCCCTTTAAACCCTAACCATTTGCCCCTTTATCCGTGGGGAAAAATTAGTAACAACGACAAACTGACCATAAAGCGACTGTGTCATGACGTCGTGTAATGTCGCACTACTTCTTGAACTTCGTGCACTATGAAGACTTAGCATACTCGTGTGCATATCACATTCGGGAACTGAATCGTCTTGTTGTGCTTCCATGTGGTCGTCGAGTGTCACCGCTAAAGAATGATACTAAAATTACTACACGAGGATACTGAGAACAAGCTATTGTGGTTATTCAAACGTATAACTAAACCATTTCGAAGAAAAAAATATCTACTCGATATACATTGAATGTGAACCTAATGACCTTCGCTCGCTTTATTCTTCGCTTTATTCTCAAATCAACATTCCGTTGCGAAAACAATATTTAAAGAACTCTCAGGCCTTTTCCAAATAGATTGAATCTGCTTAGAACAGTTTTGTGCAATTTGCAGGCTTTGACAGCCATGGAATGGAATCGGAGTGGATCCATGAAAGACAAATTTACCTAACACTGCTCATTTCGTAAAGGGTAGCTCTTCCGTATGACTTTTTGTTGCAGCAAAAATGCCTTTTCGCTGCTGTGGTGCCCTACGAGAACTCACACATGACAAAGAACAACTGATACAGACATCCAATTCTAACCATTGTGTTTTTGAAAAGGGCAATTAAGTCGGGACGCTTAGTACATCAAAGAGATAGAAGGCTTAAAATAAGTTATCAGATTAAATTCCTTTAAGCGAGGTCTCATGAAACAGCCGAATAGCGAAATTGAGAGATCTGTGTAGCACTTTCATACATTAGCACGATTTTGTCTATGCAATAATCATAATCTTCTTTAATTTTATACGAACACTAAAATTAAGTGAATATGTTTATATCAACATATACTCAGATTTTATTGATTTTTGATATATTTTTTCGTTCATCTTGAAACTCAATGCGAAATAACAGCTGCTGATAGGGAAACATCTAGAATTTATACGAAACATACGCTTATCGTCTAGTTTCGTAAGCTGCGGTAGCAGTCGCAGTACGCGATGTCGATAGTCTCCAGATCTTGTGCATGGATTTTCGTCAATCCATAAGACACGAAGATTTCTTAGATCCTAAAATTTGCTCGTAAAATCTCAGAACACGCGCAGGCTCTTTGTCCAACAATCACCTATGTGATCCATTTTGTTTATTTCAAGAGAAGACTTCACTCTGCAATTAGACTGGTGCATAAAATTGCATTTAAACAGAATACTGCACCCTGTTGTATATTGTGATCCTTGCTCTCATAATCATTTTCGTCTAGAAAGCTATCAGTGACGATTTGTTGCAAGCTGAAGCTTTTTTCGTAATGTGAAGAGTCATAGAAAACAGTAGAGGAGAGATGGACTTCCCTGTACTATCACCGTTCAGGACTTTTAGCGTCATTTACAGGTGCGCAGGAAAAATATAATGGTTTTTCCTTGTGGATGTGAGACATCGGCGAGGTCAACAAAACCGCCTAATCTTCTACGAATTCCGTCGCCGGCTAACAGATTCGATCCGGTACAATTACACATTGTTTCGAGAGAAACTCGGTTTCGGAAGTTATTAGATGAGTCCGTAACTTCGACTACTAGGGACAATAAGGGATAAAGCGTTCAACGTTGATTTAATCTCTGAGAAATGCGCTACGCATTCTACTTTGCGAGCATCGTTGGTGTGATTGAATGCGTATCTGGCCCATTAAATGACTTGAGATAGCCTAATGATGCATCACGTCGGCGCTGCAATCCGCCCACCCAGTCTTGCTACTGATTCGGCAATCTGCAAGAATAGAAAGCTTGGTCAAGAAAATGTGCATCTCATCGTACCTCCAATCATGGCGTTATCCCCTCCTAATACTAGTTACAGCTCATGTATATGGACAAATTCATGTATACATAGATGAACGTGTTTATGAGTATCCGGTTGCGTACATCAAAGGATAGAAAATATAGATTCAATCTGGTTGAATTCATTATGGTCTCAGGGAAAATACGGGGCCACATTTTTTCGTGATTACTCCCATAAAAAGCCACCTCGGTATGTGTCATCGTTTACGAGTGATGCAGCACGGATATTGTAAACACCTTGAAATTCTTCGCAAAGAACATATTTATAGGAGAATGATTATGGTACACAGGCATATTAATGGTAGTTCGAGAGGCAACATACCTTTAAGTGTTCGAGCTCGGTGAGACTCTGAATGTTGTTTTTTTCTAAGATAAAGCTCCACTAATCGTGTACAATTTCGTAGTGGTTGCAGTGTCTCAACACGATTCACGCTGCAATGAAGAGTTATTTGGAAACTTGATGATTACAGCTTCAGATTCACTCCTTCTTTTTTGTGGTATGAAAATTACCTACCTCAGTGAAAGAACTTCAATACTAGTCATTCGTTCGCATATCGATATATCGTCGATGTCACATCCCCTGAAGAAGAAGCATTAATAAAAATCTGCTAAATTTTGCAATCAGTAGTCTTGTAGATCTCTCAAGTGATTTCTCCTGTGCAGAATGACTCATTGTGAGAGTGGCCGAAAATTTGTGCTTGGGTATGTTAACCACGATTATTTCTAATATTTGTGTGATGAAAATGTATCAAATGTTCTATTCGTAAGTCTGCTTGTCAACTACAATATTCTACTTTAAGAAACTTTCTGAGTATTGGATTAGGATCTACAAAAAAATGACATGATTACTTTCAAGATGGACGTGGCTAAGCTGTCAACCAACAAATAAAAACGTTGTGTGGCGCACTTACTCTATGAACGACACTCTTTAGTCATGCCACCGCCAAAAGCGGTCGAATACCGAGAATCCTATTTGATCATCCAATACGCAAAATCTGACTGGGTTCAATGCCGATACCGACTACTGGGCCGAACCGCTGACGGTGGGTTGCTGACAGATAGATAAGTTCTAGCGTAGAAAGAGTGTTAAAACAGGCGCCGATAGTGCAGCGGTTCGCGCATGGCCCCCCGATTGGTTGAAACATAGGTTCGAGTCTCACCTGACGCAAAACTTCGGCACGTCACTTTACACCACTGAGTATATTAAAACTCTTTTTCTCTTAAATACCTGCGGAAAACTATATTTCAAGATTATCTAGGGATCTGAATTAGACTATACAATTTTAAGTGACTATATGCTGAATCATTGAAAATTCATTATGGTTTATATTTATGACGAATATCCTCTGCTATACGATGAATTTATGTTGGTGCAATCATGAGTGTTCCGACTTCGTGCAACAAAGTACCTCCCGTGGGAGACGAGTAGCTCTATCGCGTAGCAGTGGCGTCTTCTTAAGAAACGCTGCGAGATAGGGCAAAATTAGAATACATTTGCGAGTTTTACTAGAATTTGAAAAGGTAAAGCGTATAGCTCTTAAGTTGCTAAAGTATCGCCCACGCTAATTACTCTCTCTACACAATGACTATTGGAAACTATATATGAATGTCCAAATATTTGTAGGGCTCTATCCTAGACATCATAGACATGGATTTCGATCTAAGCCGAATAAAATTAAATTGAAATGTATGACAGAACTCGGTAGGAACAATCCCTGCCAATGAACTCGACATTTAAGAAGAAAGAAAATGGAGCGCGTCTTTCCGAATTGTTAGGAAGAAAATGGAAGCTGGGATAGAACATTTCAAGAAGGACAATCATTAATTCATTTTTTGCTAGCGAAAACAAGTATTATAGAAAGATAAAGGGCAGTTCGTAATGAATCTGTGGCACCATTAGTGCATGGAACGAATGAGCTCAACGAGCTGCTTTGAATTTGTTAGAAAATATCGCGTGATTGAGAATCTAGTGCGAATGTTAAGGTTATGACGACCTCTTACTAAGTGATTGTTAGCATTTCAATATTGATTTGACCAACTTTTTTGAGAAAAAAGAAATACAACTGACCATAAATTCAGTTTCTTTACCGTTTCAACAGTGCACTTTGTTCGTATGTAGACGGTGCTTTCAGTGAGACAAACCATAACTGTACGAAATAATGAACTATAAAAAAAACCCTGTTAAGAATATGAAACACTTTGTTGACGTAAATATGAAACAATGGCAAAGCAAAATTGTGGATACGTTGACTATATTGTGCCTATTCTAATACGTGGCTTCACCAACAAAGAAAATCATGCGACCCACATAGATCGTTGACTATTCTAGTATGCGGCTTCACTAACACAGAAAATTATGCGATCACATAGATCTACAAACCTGTGCAATAAGATATTGGAAGAAGATGGGGAGTCCGGATTGCTATTTATGCAGGGTTCTCAGAACGTAAGGCTCTGGTCCGACCTCTCCTTAGCACTCTTTTTGCAATCTGACAGCGCCTAGGAACGCCTTAGCTCCACTCTCAACGATTGCAAAAAGGCTTCGTCTAGACTAGCATTCTACGTGATTTATAGAGAATACAACATCCTTGAGCAGCAGCCGATTCAATACTTGGAAGTGCTCAAAGATCTTTGCAGGTAGAAATACGAGCAAACGGCTTGAAGCTACAAGTGCCGAGATCAGCGTAGTGAAATACGATCATGTGCTGTTCAAAAATTAAACAAAAATAGCTATCATGGATAAGGACATTGAGGTCAATTCGGTTTGTGTCCATCAATCTCTAACAGGTGCATTGCGCATTCAGCCATTCGTAGAACTACATGTTTGCGTGCATGTTTGATTTCCAGTACGAGTTTCCGTAACCTGTCAATATACGCTACAATTCTTCTTTAGTTACATTCAACCCTGGTGCCGATTTGTCGACTTCACCGAGATAGCTGCTAGTCTGCCATGAGGCAAGGTGACAAAATGTCGCGAACACTAGCAAGGCTCGCCTAAACACTGATCCGTACTCGTCTACCAATGATTAGGTTGGTGTCAATAAAAATTATAGGATCTCACTTAAAGCGCAGCGATTACATGTGCCGTGCAGTGCATACATGGTCAGGTGGTTCGATCTCCTCTCGCCGCTCAACGTCTTTCCAGCATTCTGGCTTTGAAAAATTTCTACATACTTGCCTGGGAAAATAGTAGCACCGACTCACATAGGTAAGCTTCTGTACGCCACTGCGAGTCCTATAAAGATTGGAGATGCATTCAATCCCATAGCTCTATAATGTTACGAGTGGGTCGAATGAATGGCACCAATCTCAGTGATTAATTAACGTCAAAAGCTCTTGGGTATTTTATCACTTATGTGACCTTTACGCTTTCGAGCATCTAGCATTAAGTCATAAGTTGATAAAACTGTCATTATGCCACCATAATACACTTTGGATATTGGAATAGTTAAATGCCAGCTTTATTATACAGATAAAATAACAGCAGTTTAGTATTCCTTAAGATAAACTTCAGTTTAAAATTATTTGATACACTTGATATTTTCATCTGTCATTCAAATTTTCTCAGTAAATCGTTTTGTAAGAACTTTCTACATCAAACTGCGTCCGCTAGACGTATCAAGCAGACACCTTAGTTTATAAGGTATTGAATCAGTCAAAACGGTGGCAATCACTCGATAAGTATCCTGCCAGGGAATTTACGATCAGAATTGCCTCCGCTCAAACAGAACACTTTTGACATTATCCTTTGAAACACTCAATAACGTAAATTCACAGTAATGGAAGACTGCTTACACGAGCTCGAACTCATATTCCACTTCATTACTTTCATGAGAGAAATTGTGAAAAATATTTCAATGGATGAATAAGTAAGGACATTTGTGGATCGGATGGCCACTTGTTTCGCATGGAAACCAATCAATGAAAAGTACTTTTTGCACTATTCACTGAGAGGCGCCAAAGCATGGATTGGTTGGCCAAATGCAAAAAGTGTTCACAAAAAGGACAAACGATTCATCAGTATGACCAATAGTCGGCTTTATTTGATCTCGTGATAATGAGGACTCAAATGAACTTATATCTGAACGATAATTTACCATTATTTTCTCAGGTTTTCCATTTTTCATATGAATTATTCCGTCAAGTTAGAGCGTTAGGACCTCTTAAAGAAGCGGCATTGAGTGACGTCGCCGAGTAGTGGGAAAATTTACAACTTTACGAAGATCAGAGTCACCAGGAAGGCAGTTTACACAACTTCAGTTTATTCTTAGCTGGTCTACCATAATACTATTAGGCTCTTCTTTAGCTTGAGGAACCGTTGTGTTAAGACAAACCCTTGTTGTATACTAGAGTCCCACTTACAGGAACGCTCCCATAATCAAAGTGACTTTGTGAACCACCAAGGAAATTGAGCTAAATCTTTCAACAAACTGGAAAATAACAAATACCAGATATTTTGGATGAGGAAAATTCGTGTTGTTTCTAAGATTACACGAAATTGGTGTTACACTGACATCTGAGGGCTCAAAGTGAATCGAGGAGTGATTAGGGATGTTCGGCAGTGCATATAAAAGCATTGGTTCGATTGTTGTCCACTCAGTGCAGCATTCCGGGGCCGACAGACTAGTATCTGACTTGTTTGGTAAAAAACATAGGCATGAGTTATTCATAAGCCAATTAATTGTGAAAAATTAAATGGTTCGAAATCACATGTGTTACACAGTGTTGATTCCAGCAACTTATTGCAATAGATTCGTTTCTGCCAAAATTACCAACTACAAAAGTCTTGGATTCACCCCTCTCATAAATATTTGGCAGCTGTTTGAAAGCTCTTCCGACTGACTTTGTCATACATGCCATTCACCGTGAAAGCAGCCTTTCCTTTAATTTTGGCGCTATCAACCAGTAACATAATCATTGATAATCAAGCTAATTGAGCAAAGTTGTTAGAAATAGTGTTAATATAGTTGAAATATGAAAAATAGACCACATGACATGCTGGCTCAAATAATAATTATGACTCTCTCGACAACGAAGGCGAAATCCACAACGGACGAACGGTCGTGGGAAAACAACTCTGGTCATTGGTTCTGAGAAGAAAAAGGATGTCAAACCACAGTCAAAAAAATTTCATTTTCTCAACTTCATGTGACTGGTTCAACTGTCAAGGATTATATGATTATATGAACTGAACTGTCAAGGATTATATGTCGCTATATGTTGGTCGAGTTGGTGCTCTCTAAAATAGTGAGATAGAAGCACCAAGGCATCTGAGTGGATCAGAGAGAATCAATGTGCAATAAATAGGTTTAACCTTTCTTGGGTATGAGAGACTTCGTGGGCCAGACGCGGGTTCCAACAAATGATTGGGTAAGTTGGGCCGCCCGCGTAACAAACAGTACTATTGCCACTTGAGCTATCCAGTGTCTTTACATTTTTTTACATGACACGTCTTCAGTTATAACAGGTTGTAGAAAAAGTTCTGCGATGTTTTCAGAATGCATAGAAAGAATTTTTTGTGCACTTAATAAGTTGAAACAAGAGGCAATCAATTACTGATGTGTTCTCCTCCACATCAAGACGGTTCAGCCTTATACCAGCCAAATCGTCATTGGATCATAATCAAACTCGTCAGCCAACGCCCGCCATCTCATCGATGGATATTCTTCAATTAGATTGACGACTGCTCGACTTCAACTTTCGTGGACGTCTCTCTTTTGGCATGACAGTTAATCAGTCTCCTTCACGGAATGCCCTTGAACCAACATTGAGCTGTACGGACATCGCAAATTTCGTTATCATAGGCCTTGCAGATTTATCGATGAGCCTCAAAAGCGTTGACACCATTTGTAGTGGAAGTGAAGCAACAGACGAGTTTTTTCTCCGGACATTTCCATCCTCAGGATTGCGTAGAAAAATATATATATATATCGTTCGATGTGTAAGAAAACTAATTTTCTGATGAGCTTAAATTGGCCCAAAATACATGTGTAAAAAGGATTTTTTCTACAACCTATTATTATGCGGATCCCAGCTCTTATTGAATTCGATTCGTTTCCTTGTATTATTCTTCATGAATGCTTTGGAACGTATCGTGTGCTCTTTCGCCTTCTATTGAAGATGTTGTCATCTCTATGAATGTGGTAGTAGTGGTCGAGACGATTCTTCTTGAAATCTTGGAGACAACCGAGCTAGTGTGTTCTCATGTGCGCTTAAAAAAGAGAGGAGCGTTAGAGAGAGAGAACCGAGTCGTGCTTCCTTAAGGAGTGCATTACCATCCACTGCGCTATCCCCGCCTTCATGATAGCGCACGCGTAAATATGCATTAAACAAACCCTGTAGCACCATAAGTTGGGTTGAATGCACAAAATGTCTCTACAGAGAAATTTATTGACATCGAGGCTTCTTTAGATTAAATACACGACCTTCTGCCATACTTATACTAATTTTTGGTTTCGGACCCATTTTTTCAAAACTGCGAATCATTTGAGCTCCGAACAATTGTTCATCTTCACCCATCAAGCAAGCGATCTGCACAAAAACAGCGATTGGTCAAGGAAATCGTTTGCCATGCCGATTAAACTTTAATTTGATGCTTTCTTTAAAATTCCAAGGTAATTAGGGGCGACGTGACCGAATGGTTATGATGTTGGTCACGGCGCGCGTGGAGCGAGATCCATCCCCACTTCTCTTCGGCAGTCAAAACAACACCATATGGTACGCCGCAACCGGGCTATCCTCGAGATTGCGGTGGGAGTTGCTCAACCAGTGCTCCGTTCAAGAAGAAGACGAAAAATGAACTGAATGGTGGAAGTATTGGGATCCGCACCAGCAAAAAAAAAACGGTGCGATGACGAATCAAATTAAGTGCTAAAAAGTGCTATCAAAATGAATGGGCATACTACATTGCATGGTACCGTAATCCTCTTCGGTCTTTGAAGAAAGTGAAGTACCGCGGAAGTCATGAATATATAGAGCGTATGAAGAACCCTTGTCTGTTCATAAGCAGCGCAAATTTATTGCTCATTAATGAAGTTAATAATAGAAGGTCGGTCATGAAATAACTTTTTTCCTACCGAATATTTCAAAGCTGTGGGGACAACGAATCCTCATGTTTTATTTTTGCTTTTTTCCCTTAGGTTTTTGATTTTGGCTACTATGAATGTCTTTCATTGAGCCTTACACCTTAAAAGATGTGATTCGGGCTCATGCTTTCTCACTGGTAAGCGATAACTGTGTATTACAAATTTTGCCCCACCAAGATAACTTATAACGACAGAGTGCCGTTTATGGTAAGCCGCTTGAAAAAAAATAAAAAAGCACAGAAGCAGCTAAGACAATAGTTACGGATGACATGGAAAAAATCAAAGAGGAAATAGACGGAGAGACATCAGGGACATACATGACGAATAAAAGTTTACTGGAATATTCAGTAAGCTCAACTATATCTAACTTTGTTGTAGTCTAATTTATAGCTGCCGCTTCAAAAGAATTATGGTCCGTAATGAGAAATCTCTGTCTAATTTGAAAAGTTGACAGCCACCACTCGCTGTGATGCACTAAAAATATACTGACACCGAGTGTCGCGTTCGAAATTCAATATAAAGCAATGGGGAATACTACCGACATATAGATAATAAAAGAAATTGAATTGAGTAAGCAATAGTGCATTTTCTGCTGCATTCCATATCTCTGTGGGGTTGGAAGAAACAATTGTCTCGTCAAAACAAGAGGGCTCTCTTGAGTTATGCCAATCAGGCGATGCCCTATTGTTTCTTCCCCAAAATGAATTCATAAATCAAAACATCGAAATAAAAATGTTCTTGATATTGAAAAAAGTCCTCGTAAAGAACGAAACTGAAAAACTGGAATATGCATAAGGTGTATACAAGCAATTTATCACACAGTTCCTAAGTCTTGATTGTGTCTATCGAAGACATCATGGTGTTTTCGAAGACTTCAAGTAGAGAGCGTTATAACAGCAGCCCATTGTTCGATCACAGTAGTCGATAATTCAAAAGACTTGGAAAAAAATTGGAAAAACTAGGATTCTAAAAGCATGTAACAAGTTCGCATTCAAAAGAATGAATTTCTCTAAGAAGACCTTCAAGACCGCAAATTTCTTGGGGCGGAGCAGAGTGCAATTATGCGGCTCATTCGTTCAGGTGTCCTAACGGGTTCATTAGCGAGTGATTAAAAGATTAATGCTCTTGTCTTAAGGAACTTGAAGTACACTTTCAATTTCTATTTGGTTGAATAAGTCACCTAATCCGAAGATTTTGTACGCAAACGTTTCCTAGTGTCAAATAGGAGATTTTCTGGACCGAATTACACTTTCAGTAATTATCTCAACTCGTTCCATAAGTCAAATGAAATAGGCAACATCAAATTTACTTTTAATTCAGAATAAGTGAAAAAGACATGGAAAAGCGAAATGCCACTTGTGGACCTCACGCTGGAGGGTTGGGCAGCGTCGTCGATGTACTGGAATCAATAGGGAAGGCAGAATTTAAGGACGACCGCAGAACCCTCAAAACGAACGAACGCAGGGCTGTTCATTTAGCCTGTTGATTACAACGATATCTGAGACTCTTAGCGTCGCTCACCATTTGTTAAATGTTTGCTTATTTATTCATTTGTTACAGTTTCAATTAAAGCACAAAAAAGAGTTTCTGCTTGGTAATGGAACATCCTCGAGGAACAGATATACGCAAAAATAACACAGTTCGATACAAATAATCACCAAGAACTGGGACTTTTCAGCAACATTTTTAGAATAAAATGAGTGAAATACCTCAATCTTTTATCTCAATCGGTATTTAGCGTCTTTGGTGGAATTATACTGGCAACAAACTAGTACGACGTTTTATTTAATGCCATATTTCTTATCAAGATGTCGCCCGTCATATTAACGCAGTTTGCGGACCCAGAATTTATACATGGTTAATAAGATAAGCAATGAAAAAGATAAGATAGGCAACTGCTGCGAAAACTCACAAGCGTGCAGATTGAAGATAAAAGTAACACTATTATCTCGTAGTAATGGATGGCTTTCGGATCCGAAATCTCAAAAGGAGACCAAACTAACAAAGCAGATGGGTTTATTACAGCCGCGTGAAGCGCAGCGGCTAGAGGAACACTGTAGGATAGACATGGTCTTTGCTCTGTCCTACCCTCCATGTTCACCAATTCTTCCTAACTCTCCAGGGTCGATGGACTGGTAGCGCATCTGCCTAAAAGCATAGTAGTACTAGCTTGATACATCGATGGGTCACTTCAAGTACTATATAGTTCAGAGATACATTGAGTCGCCTCTAACGATGCTTGATGAAGTCGAATGCATGCCATATACTCGGAGATTGGTTGTCGTCGGCGCTTTATCCTTTTATCCATATATCCTAGTGGCCAGTGTAATCAATGTGGGCATCAAGTTCAAGTCAAACCATTCCGGATCATTGTTCAAAAATGAATCAAAGCAATTCAAACAACTACGAAGGCCCTCCCAATTTGTTCGTTAGTCTTCCAGTAATACACTCACTCTCGCGACTCTCTGACATTTATTTTCACAAATGTTGAGGAACTGAAGGAATAAGGAATATATAATGTGGCATTAGGGAGTAAAATAAATTCGATATAAGAAATAGAAAAAGAATTAGCCATGAATGGACAAATATGCGAAGGGATTAGGTATAATATTAAACTTTTAAATCAAAAAATTAGCCGAGTTTGGCATTGTTGTGAGAATTAATAGTGATTAAATAAGAAGAAGGATGGCGGTATCATAACAAGATCTCGAAAATTTCCAAATATTCTCATCGTCGTTAATCCTTGATATTTCGCTAAACAAAGATCCTCAACCGTCTATCTACCCAATAAAAGTTTTGCCCTAATAAAGTTGTAAGTTCGCAATTTGCGCCACTCGACGTTCGCTGTGATTGACGTTCGGAATAGAGCGAGAATTTCGCTGGAGGCGAAGTATTGCTAAAACCGCAATATAAAAGATTTATGGAGGCTAAACTAGCAAAACTTTCGAAGGAAAAAAATTCACGCACACTCCACGTTCACATGAAATTAAAGAGGATGGATTCGTCAATCCACCATGCTTTTCCTTCCGGAATCCGACAGGTTTTTTCGTCGGTGAAAAATCATACATTGTTCTGGACAGGGTGCAACTTGAACACCTGAAAAAATTCCTGCGAGTTTCCATCAACACACTGGTTCTGCTGTTCACACGTCACCTGCCAAAAAAGCATAGTTTCTAGTCAGTGCAGACTAGCAAGACCGTGTTATTATTTGAAAATGGAGAACTTTACACATCGGCAATTAACGGCTAATCTTTTTGGTGTTTTTCTTCTGCTAACTTGTTGCTCGGTTCACCCCAAGCAAGGGTAACAGAACACTGGATAAAGGACATCTATGCAATCAAGCAGGTTTTTAAAAGGAGTTCAGTTCCATAGATCACGCACAAATTACGAGACTCATTGAAATCTAACGAGAGTACAGGAAACCGCTCTGTCTCACTTTTTCAGTTAAAAAGTCCATCTTTCTAATCTGATAACAAATTTTGAGCCTTTTTGAGATCTAGTATGACACTTTTGCAGTACTAAAGAGCTCTTCGCCTTTCCAGGCTCATCAATAGTACGGTGCCTGTCGGTTGTGCCTATCCTTTGCAGCGGGGTGTACTCCTACTCAAATAGGATGCGACGTCTAATAATTCAGATCACCGCATGCCGAGTGATAAAATCCCCGATGTTAAAGTGACCACAGTTGAGCACCAGGAGCCTGGAAAGGCAGAGCAGCCGTCTAGCGCTGTATGAATACTATACCAGATCTCAGAAAAGGCTCAAAATATGTTATCAGATTATCAAACTACTACTGTTTTCAAACGAGGACAATATCAACAGTTAAGAGTAAAGGCATAATTAATTTTGCCACCTTTGGTTTAGATGTATCAGAAGCCGTCATAGAAGTTATGGACAAACAGGGCGCTCCACTTAGCGCATGAAGATTTTTCGAGAGCTATGTAGATATTTTACAATAATGATATTGTTATCATTATTCTATAACGCCATTACTATCAAAGTAAGAAACGGGAATCGTCAAGGCGATACCACCTCGTTGAATTATTGGCCGCAAACCCTAAGACCTCATGGGAAAACTAGAATAGATAAACTGGAAATGAGAATAGACGATAGACAGTTGCACCATATTCGCATTGCTGATGCCACCGTTCTTATAGCACTACGAATCAGCCCGGCGGAACGAATGTTGATTAATTTCGACAACACTTTTGGAACTATTGGTCTCCGAGTGCTTTTTAATCGAATTTCTCTGCAATCATAATTTTCGTCCAGCTAAATCGGAAAGTACACACGATGAGCAGCGTAGCTCCAGAGCTGAGCAGGAAGATGTGAGCGTTTAGAAGAACGTTTAAGGATATCTGCGATGTGTTGAAGAAAACAATTAACACCCATCACCGTGTCCATCTGCTCGACTAAACGGTCATTCAACCTCAACGTATGAATCTGTAGACCTGGTCATTAAGTAAGTGGGATGAAAAATAATGTAGAGTTGTACAATGAAACATCACGAGGACGATGTTATGGGCATCCCGAATCTCTTAGGTCACAGAGAGGCTCCAAAGTCCAACCTGTGCTAGGGATCAAAAGTATTAAAAGACCTCTTACACGCTGACATGACGAGTATCAAGTGGGCCAAGTGCACAGTGCACCTTGACCACAGCTGGATCCGGACCGCTACCAACTGGATTGCTTGAGATGTGAAACACACCACATGATGATCGTGAACCCGATTATTTCGTTTCTTCACGAATAGCGTGGGACAAAACCATAATGCTTTTGGGTCACTACAAGGACAAAGGCCTTCTAGGGCTACCCTTATATACAACAAAGAAAAATGAAAGCAGCACTTCGATGACTGGCGTTTCCTCGACTTCACCTTCTTCAGAGTTTGAACATATGTTGGGTTAGACTAATCGTATCAAGCGGTAGAGTAGAGATGCCTTTTTAACCACCTTTCCCCTTTTCAGGTCGAGTAGGCCAAAGGATCAAACAGAGAAAAGCTGTTGCATCTCGCTTGATAGCAATGAATTCGCCCTTCAATTCTTTCCTTGGATTTTTGCGCTTATTTAGAACGCTTCAGGAGTTTTTTGTTGCATTCAAGACTACTGCGCCAGGAGCGTGACACTTCACAAGGAGGTCACTTCAAATTCATTATCGTTTATCCTGGTGCCGCCTATGTACCCAGAGGATTACTTTTACGAATTCCAAAATAACCATCTAAATGCTCTTCAATGAGACACTAAAAAGGTTTGCTCGTTTCGCCAATGTTATACTATTAGTATGATTTGGTGGATTGCCGATGCCTTTTTATGACGCTTTTAGGTCTATCAAGTTTAACACAGTTTTTTTAATGCCAAAGGGATGTGAAGCTCAATAAACTTAGAGATGGATATTAACAGACTAGTGTGCCAATGATGAGCGTTAGAGCAGTTAATACCGAAACTGAATGGTACTTTGAAAAAACCAGAAACCTCAGATGAGCGACGGACGAAACTTCACTTGGACCTGAATCCTGAACTCCTGCCAATCGATATGCTTATCTGACCTGGTGACCGATTACTTCTTCCGTTGACTTGCTGATTATCGATCACCTTATCAAGGCGATTCCCATTCAATCACTGTCAATCACAACCAAGGAAATGGACAAGTGGGCGGGCGGTGAGACGGGCGAACGCACATCACGCTTTCTACTTAGATTTAATTCTTATATGATGTCCTTATTGTTCGTTTTAACTAATATTTAACCGGACTGCGCTTGATTTACGAAGTTTTTTGCTTTTGACTCTGCTCATCATTTGATAGTTCTTTCCGTTTTCTTTCACGCTTGCTCCTCTATCTTCCTGTACCTGTTTTCAGTGATTTTAACATGCTTAGATTCGAATAAAAAAAGCATGGTGTTCCAAAAACTTTTATCAATTTTTTTCCTCAACATTTTCAGGACGCAATGAACGAACCAATCAAATCATTTATTTTTTTTTATCCGCGCCTATTCAATTCATTTATTACTGTATGAGTCATACATTACATGCCCGTCATCGGTGTAAAAATGTTGAACCTTACAAAATTAAGTGGTTTTCTAGACATATTAAGTAGTAGTTAGTGATGCAGGCAATCAGGAAATCATTAAGTGGTTCAACCCTCTCCCGAGACACTCTTGTTGTAAAATGGGAACGCCTTAACTCACCTAACTAGACGTGCAAGAAAAAGCGACTCAACTAGCATTCCACAGCATGAATGAAGAAGACGAACTCTTCAAGTAGCAGTCGAAAAAAAACGCGCGATTTTCGAAGACCTTTTGGGTGATGAGTGCGAGTAAACGAATCGTAGCTAGAGGCGCTGGAATCGGCACAATAAATCTGATTAGGGGTCATACAAAATGAATGAAAAGGAATTGCAAATTCATAAAACTGTAACCGTCAAGTATTTTTGGAGGTGTAATTTTGACGAACATAAAAATTATTCACTTTAGATGAATTACCTCAAGGAACACAACGTACCGCAGTCATATCGGTAAGTTCTTGGTTCTTACGATTCAACTGAACAGATTTGTAAATCGTTTTTCACATCGAGTTATTTCCTTTGAATATGTTTGTCCTTGATATTGTCAAGAAATGACGCACGTAAAGCAATCATAGATTGAAACAATTTTGTTACGAAGATGCAAAAATGTAACGATGTAAAATTCGAGGGAGATTGTCGTAGTTTTTAGTGACCAAGTATTGAAGTGGAACGGATGGGGATATGTGAATTCATACTTCAAACTTAACGAAGATGGGCATGTTGTTATGACAGGAAATAAGTAAGTTTCTACTTAGTCAAAAAAATTTATTTCATGAGTAAAAAAAGTCGAAAAGCTCTGAAAGAACATCACATCAAGTGGTCTTTTCACTTAAAGTAGAGTGATTCTTGTTCGTCACCTATTGCTAATGATAGTAGAGGTGAGCCGTAGGGATATGAGGCTTGCGAGAAAGGGCAACGTGCGTGCACCTTTGGAGACGTCATCAGCTGACCTCTCAAAACACACCATCTATCAAATCAAAAAGCACTTTAATGTCGAATGTTCAGACTGTTAAATAACCATAGTGGCACATCAGAGTAAAATATGAGTACCAGTTGAATATTTGGCTTTCAAGATATATACTATATATATATATATATGCTTTATTTAGACCCACGCCTTCATTTCTGCACATGTGATAGGGAATTACGTGACACTCATAAAGAAATCTTTGAGAGCAAACATTCCATATAAAGCGTCGATCGAAAGCAAGCTATGGAGTTTTGATAAACTTTTGCACTTTAAACGATTCCAAATATTTTTCACTTAGCCGGCTACAAAAACATGTACTACGATAATAATTGAGGGTTAAGTCTATTGCATTTCTTCTGGAAGAATTACGGAAAAGTTGAACTAATAAAGGGATTTCACATAATACTACTAGAGATATCTTATGAAATTTTGTTTATAGATGTCAAAGCCCAATCACCTGTAGTGCAATAGACTTTTTATGAACTTTTGCACTTTAAATGATCCCAAATATTTTTCACCTAGCCGACTACAAAAACATGTACTACGATAACAAATGAGGTCTAAGTCTACTGCATTTTTCTAGAAGAATTTTGGCATAAATGACGGCATAAATGCTATGCGTATTCATTTTGAAGACAGCATTGGCATACATCATTTCGTTCAGATACGATATGGCCGGCCATGTGATGCCGAACCTTCGTCCGTGGATTGAGGAAAAGCTTGGCGTCGCGGTAGACTATACAACACCGAGTAAGAAGTTAAGTGAAGTGGAGATTCCTCCACCGGTTGAAAACGATGAGATTCACGACGAGCTGAAGAACGCTAACATTTCGTTCTCAAATGCGCCACGAATACGGCTCATGAGAGCTCACGGACATACGGTAGGGTATTGTGTGTGCTTCATGCTTATTGATCGATCTACGAGTAACTACTACTCGTTGCAGAATTGATCCACAAAGTTATCGGCTTTAAACTAGCTGCGTCAAATTCAGTTAATCGGCTTCGGTTACTGATCATTTTATGTGTAATATGATAATATTGACCAAGTATTATCAAAAATCATTCCTGGTGCTGCAGTTCACAGTGGCGTCGCTTTATCAAAAGCTTATCAGCTCCTTGAAAGCTCAAACGCTGCTGTCTGATTGATGATAACACCTCTAATTCCTTGTACGTTGGAATTTATCGCGAGACTCACAAAGAGACACTATGAGAAACATTTAAATTGAACATACCACGTTCCTGCCATGATTGCTTCGCACACTTCATTACAGTAGTGGCCTATCGACAAAAGCTCGCAGCAATTAAGTGAAAAACACAAATGGAATTCATCAGTCGTATTCCAGGTGCACGACATACTTCACCTTCGAGATGGACATCCACCACGTTTACCGGATCTGGTTGTATGGCCACGAAGTGAACAAGACGTACAAAAGGCATGTCTCAGGCAGTTATCATGAAAATAGTCTATAAGCAATCGGAAATTTCTCGGAAATCCAAACTATCTCGAAAATTATACGAATTCTTAACCACTGATGACAAATCAAGTTGTAAGCTTCGGAAAACTTATGAAGGTTGATTACGTGCATCGCCTTCATTTCCAAAAAATGTGCCTAAGAGAATTGAGTGGTGAGCAAAAACACAGCCTCAGGCGGGAATCGAATCCCCGTTTCGTCCTATGCGGGGAAGCGTGCTCTACCACCACACCACCGTGCCCTCCATCGTTTTGGAAATTTACGTAATCAAAGTATTCACAGAAAAGGAAGAACGTTTCGATGTTGTCGAATTCGTAGCGCAGATTTTGTCCCAAGTTGATACTCGGCTAAATGAGAAATTGCTGATATTTTAGATAATAGATCTAGCAATGAGCACTAACTGTGCAATCATTCCGATTGGTGGTGGTACGTCTGTGTCGAACGCTCTACAATGTCCAGAAACAGAAAAAAGAGCTGTGATCTCCATGGACATGGCTCTCATGGATAAAATTCTCTGGATCGATAAGGAAAATCTCACGTGTAGAGCACAGGTATATATGCAATAGAAGATGTCGAAAAGTTGGGCACTAATGGATAGAACCTTTAGTGTTCAAAGCATGTAAAAAACTCACACTTTAAGACCCTTCAAAAATAGTATTTGATAAAATTTTGAAATAAATCGTGCAGTAAATCGTCCTACAGTACTCTTCGCGACACCAATTGAAGGAATTATTATTCTTATCGATTCATTTCCTCCTCTTCTTCAGACTTTTATACTATGAAACTAAGTTTATTACAGCATTTCGAAAATTTATGCGCTTGTCTGGAGCGGCAAAGTATGAACACCATTTGAAGAAAGCATTACCGTTTCATTTTTCTCTCTGCTTCCTTGACGATCATTCCTAGGCTGGCATAATCGGACAGTCGTTGGAGCGCCAGCTGAACGCCAAAGGCTACACTTGTGGTCATGAACCAGATTCTATCGAATTTTCCAGTCTTGGTGGATGGATTTCAACTCGAGCGAGCGGCATGAAAAAGAATAAGTGGGCACATTCTATTCACTTATTGTCGATTATTTATTGGTCAAGTAAGCCTGTGGTAAAGGATTTCTTATGGGTCCTACAAATTCACATTTGTGCTTAGTGCTTTATGTAGCACTTGATCTCGAGAGAACGCTTTTTGACTTTAGTTAGCAACAGTCACGGTTATACTGAATAAAAGGATAGAAGATAAAACTCTCGCCGTTGGTCAATTCGTGAGGGATGAGCCATGCACTCGTTTCAAACTTTTCAACTTCGTTTGAGGTGATTGAATGCACATCTGGCCTTTACAGTGACTCGCGGTGGCCTCCCGTTGATCCGAGCCAGTGCTGCTTATCCTCCCAGACGAGTGTGAGACCAGTCTGATACCAATTTACCGACTCGGAGGGATGGATGGCTTGGGGAGCCATGAGCGCGGGATCGAACCATTGACCTCTTGTGCGACGCAGTGCACCTTAAACCACTGCAAGATATGCGCTCTTGGCTCTACTGAGCACCATATTCAACTTTATTTCCTGCCCAGTTGATTTATAACGGCAGAGTTTTATGAGATATATAACCACAAGAGTGCTAAGATACGATCAAAATATGGAACACGAGTAGATTGAAGACAAAGCAAGAGCCGTGATGGTGCAGTGGAAGAGTCAATGAGCCTCCGGAAAGAGGTAATCACCTGTTCAAAGCCGCCTCAGACTCCAAATATTGTCCATATCTCTCTAAGCGCTCTTGTGGTTGTATTGGATATTGTTGACATTACTGAAACAAATTTGCAAACCTAGCGTTTCGAACATTAACCTTGCGATCTAATATCGTCATCATCCGAGTAACTTCAGTACTATTTATGCCTTTGAAAGCTATACAGTAGATCGAATTGTATTGCAAAATCTATATAATCATAATTCTGTAAAAAATTCTGTATAGTCAATTCAGATACGGTAACATAGAGGATCTTGTAGTACACATAAACTTCGCCACAGCAAAGGGAATGATTCACAAGCAATGTCAGGTGAATGTTGTTCAGTCAATACCTATTCATTGTACGGCATAGATGAGACAGTCTTCTCAAAGACGATAAAAAGACCTAAGCAAAATTTAGGGGAAAAAGTTTAGCTTCAAAAATGCTCGTTAATACACTCTGTAAATTTATGTTGCAAATTCATTTTGAGGTGAAAATTTATTTTGTAAATGTTCCTACCTAAGACAGACAGCAAATTCAAGCTCTTTATGTAGTATGAGACCACAAAAAATAGATCAATGATTTGAAAGGAAGTTAAAAACATAGGGTTGCACTTCCTAGAAAGCATTTTTTGTAGTATCAGAAGAATTTCATTCCTTCAAAATTGGAAAAGAAACCGATTAATCACATAAAAGAGATCGATGATCATGATACAGAGGCTAAATAAATAGAATGCCGCTGAGCGATAATGTTTCATAGATAACTGACGGCCCACTGTAATCTTAAATTGCTATACAGTAGTGATTAACGATTGGTTTTTGACTTGTGGCTGAAACTGGTTTGAATTGGCAGGCGGCCCAAGTAAGAAACCAAAAAGTCGACTTCTTCAACATTTTTTTATTTTAGTGAATATCCTGTCCTGGTGATGTTCTCAAATTGCAAGCTATTTTCAACAGTTATCTTGACCTTGTTTTCAGGTGAACATTTGATATGAACGACTTTTTTCTAGGTTCCACGTATGTCAAGCGGTCCCGATCTTCATCATATCATTATGGGCTCCGAAGGAACACTTGGCGTTGTAACTGAGGTAATCAACTCGCTAATAATTCTTGTAATTTATCATAAAAGCCAGCAAGAGTCACACTGATTAGCTTTTTGCTCATCAACAACCATTTTCACCGCCTATGAAAATTTCATTACTCCTTGTCACGCAAGAGAGCTGCCCACTGATCCATGTTAGTTTTATTATCACAAAGCCTATTATTGTCTTTTTATCAACGGGAAAAGAGGAAACAAGCTATTTACTGTGGTCAACAGTAGTAATACTGAAATAACTTTTTTTTGTGTGCGACTACGTCATGTGAAAGAGTGCCCTACACTCGCATCTGCTCATAGTACAGCAGAAAAACAGCTACCTAAAGTGACAAAGTAGAATATCATGGGAGAAGTGTCACTGGAACACTGATATAGTATCATAAACGCTGATATAAAGTACAAAGTAGAGAAAACCGCAGTTGATCAATTATATCAGAATTAAATCCATCGTAAATCCAACTTTATGATGTATAGTAGAAGTCATGAAAAACTCCATTATCATGGGAGCAAGATAGAATCGCTAAACACATGTGTTCTTTCAAGGGTAAATTCGGTTCTTTTCTCCTATCTGCACCCATTTTCAAAACGATTTCTTTAACTCTCTCTGGACATTTTGTAGTCATTCAATAGCTGAATTTCGAAAATTCGAACACTGTAATTCATTTTTAGATGGCCTTTACATTACACAGTGACACTGAAAGTAAAATTTTATTTCACACACAAGCATTCTTCACGGAGCACAGCCTTTCTTTTGAACTTTCAGTAAACGTTCGATAGCACAAATTTCAGCCACTTTAACGATATACTTCGTTTTTAGGACATCTTAATGCGATGTTGTAGCTAAAAAGGTTTTAGGTTCCACTCTCGGCGTGCATCTTCTGAAGCAAACGAATAGCAGTAACAAAGAAAAGACGACTGTTCTCGAACCATTTTCCAACTCTGATCCGGACCTTGTCGCGACAACTACACTTGTAACATCGTCAAACACTTTGTGAGCAGAACTGAGGCTTCATTTGATGTCGATTCTTGCACTGACGCTTAACCTGTGGCACGCTATGCTTTTGTGAGATCTTAACTATTCTTTCAGTAATTGTTAGAGTAAAAATGTTGAAAAATAGGCAATTCCATGAAAACCAGGAGACTTTTGGAAGAAGACTGAGACGCAATGGCTTGATGTCGCATGTTGCAAGTGTTCCGAAAGCGTGATAATTTGATAGAAATGTAACGAAATCAATCCACACATAGGATCAAAAATGCCCGTTGAGTGTGGTACCCGACTTCGACTGTGACAACGCACCAAGAAGTATCCTTAAAGCCAAGCGGATAATAAAAATCATTGAGATTTGTGCTATCGATGTGTATGAAGGTCGTAGAAAAAGTGTGCAGAGAAGTACTTAGATGAGCAACACAATTTTATCCTTACTGCTACAGAACGATAGAAGAATTATTTTCGAAAACCAAGCGCGCCGTTGAAGTCTTTGAGGCTTAAGCTATTGACTGCTTATCGAAAGACGACAGTTGACGGTGCGAGGCAAGCGCGCCGCATGTGAAATGCAATCTTGCTTACAGTGTTGCATAAAAAAATGAAAATTTTTTTGGAAAACTAAAAACACTGTTAAATTCTTCGACATTGGTGCTATCGAATAATCACTGAATTTTTGATCAAAAATCTTGCTGAGCGAAAAATACTTGAATGTGGAATAACATTTTATTTTCACTACTATAGGGTAATATGAAAGCCATTTTGAAAATAAAACAAATTGTTCAGCTCTCGAGTTTTGAGTTTGGGCAATCGAATGACTACTGAAATGTCTAGAAAGAACACAAAGTACGTTTTCTTTGAATATGGGTGCGGATAAAGGAAATGTACCGTTTATTAAATCACTGAAAAAAAAATCAAACCATAGGTCCTGCGTTGACTTACGCGAAGGTGACGTGAATGCGCAGCGAGGGCAGCGCTCTACAATGTCATGTAGTTGTTTTTGATGAAATTCAATTTCTATCACCGCTAAAAGGACATTATATGATTAAATACGAGAGAAAAGATTTTAATAAGGCTAATATAAGGGCTAAGGCTATATTTTTAATATGATTCTTGGTTGAAATATGCCTAAATGATCAAAAAACAATGGCTTGCTCGTCAGAAACAATGCTGTATAATGCAATACGACACCACTTCATCGACGATTCGTAGCAACTTTTTTATGGTTAGTGGACATTGAGAGTTGAGACGATTATATGGGTTAAAGAAAAGGCTTTGTTCTATTGTATTGTGGGCAAAATATTTTGCATTATCTGCTGTGATCTTTAATTAAGGTTGTCATTTTTTTCAATTAGCTTAATTAGGTGAATGCAGCCTCTACCAAAGGTTTCTCCGATCACATATGACAGGGCTCTTCTATATGAGCTTCCTCTAGAATAGTCGTTCGTTGTAGATAATGTAGTTTCGAAGTACATTATTCAAACTTCTGAAGGAAATTAGAAGGAAGTTCAAAATGCGTTGTTTTCCCGAGTATGTAGCTTTAGCATTGGAAAGTAAGGATTTCTAGCACAGCTGGGCATTCTCTTCACTAACAATACATTTATAGAAGTTCTTCAATGATAATATTTTTCCGCATTGACAAAGTTCCCTAGGGTCAAAATTTATTATGTAGTGTCGAAAATTTACTGTGTTGAAAAACGCACTACAAAAGCAAAACACTGGCCTTTTTCGTTAGCAGAACGCATTGAGAAAGTCGTTTCACAAACTAAATCTAGCAGTGGAATCTGCAATTTTCAAGCTGGAAAATGATCATAGAAACATAAACTAAAAAAGGAGCAAATACTATAAAACAACAATTTCGTGACCATCGAATAAGAAATGATGGAAATATTCAATCAGTGCCGAGGCTGATTGATAGCCGGTTCTGCAAAATGTTACAAAACATTCTGAAATATGTTACTCTCTGCAACGATGTTATTTTCTCGTTGGAATATGGAAAATTTTTGGACACATAGACGCCCTTTGAGCTACAAAACCTTTACAGAAATCTCTTCTGCGGTAATCTATCATTTAATGATGATGATGTGTCCTCACAACTTCAGTTTACCAAATGTTCCCCAATTTCTAATGCAACGTGCAGAAATACAAAAATCACGACACGCGCGGCGTGCGACGCGGCGAACAGTGGTTTACTATATATATTATAACATATTGAGCTCAAGGGTTTGACCACTTTTCTACACTTGTGCAACGATATAGTTAAGATTTCCAAGTTGCTCCCGTGTTCTATAAGACGCTAACTAAATGCCGTAGTTAACTACTCCCTGATCATTGGATATCAATTTATAAATTTCCATGAATTTTCACTCGACTCTTTTCGATTTTTTACTATTGCGACTTCTACCTCACCCCTACGAGGCGATCTCAATCATTCTATAGCTTTTAGAGCTGCAAAAGTCTTCTAGAAACTTCGTTAAAAACATATAAGACTAAGATATTATTTTACTCTTCTGTACCGTTCCCACTGTGGGCCCAATTTTTTTTGAACTTCGAAATTCTTCTGAAGAAATATTCGACATTTTCATCACACGTATCCTATATAATTCTTTAGATCTTTGTACTTTTCTAACCCTATATTTGACCGTGTCCACTAGTTGCTTACTCAGTATCCTTTTTCCAACAATAGAACTATTCCATCTTTCTAAATCATTTCATAAAAAGTCATCGGTTACCTTTTTTTCGAATATCTTGGCCAGCGCCAGTAAAAAGTGAGCAGTTATTTACTTTTCTTGATGAGCAGATGCGACGTTGTTAACATCAGAATTGCCAGATAAAACAATAACTGACGTTTTGGCAGTGCCTTCTCCAAAGCTTGAAGAGACGAATTGATATGCCATCTACCTAGTCACACACTTTCATGACAACAGAAAAAAATTTCGCTGCTCAAATTTCCGTTCGCTTAGTTAGCTTCTCTCGAACGCATTACAATTTTAGTAATCCACTTATTCAATGGAGAAGAGCCGCTCAGAATCTTGCATGGGACGATAATATGCTTGGTTGAAGGGAAAAAAAACTAGCCTGAAGTATAGCGTTACGTCACGCGCGATAACAATACATTCGTCCTCCCTGTTTCTTCATGGATTTTTGGCCTAATTCAAAATGTTTCAGAAATTCGTTACGCATATATTTAGATTCCTGCGCGAAAACACTGACTGTTACTTCAAGATCCTTTCCGTAATGTCCACATGCCATAAAGGGGCTAGCGGAGTGTTTTGCTCGACGCTAACATCTAACTCTTTGCTCCCTATGCCGAACAAGAGATTACGTATGTCACAGCCTCCCTAAGCTACCAATTCTCTTCCTTTTTTGGTGGGTGATTTTAATGGTGTAATGTTTCATCGGACTTAGAAGGCGTTTTTAGGTATCCTTTAATTCCTATTTCAATGCTCTATTACGTTTTGAAAAGCTCAGTCATGCTACTATAATTTCCAGAAAGAGATCTGAAAACAATGTTCATATTTCAGGTCACCATCAAGATCTTTCCGCTACCAGAAGTAAAACGATATGGCAGCCTTGTGTTTCCCGATTTCGCTCATGGTGTCGCTTTTTTCAGAGAAGTCGCTAGGCAGGTGACCAAAAATCTTCACTATAACAAGGATCCATTAGTAGTCTTCTTATCATAATCCCAACGATTTTTGATTCTATATTAAACACGATTAAAAACTAGTAAAAAGTCATCAAAGCTACTTTTCCGAAGTGTTCGTACTCTCCTGTTTTGTTATCATCTAGTTCGATAGAGCATGCGACTAGGAAAAGACGCTAATTCGCGCAAAATCCGGGCTGAGTGTGGGATCGATCCCGGTACCTCTCGCATCCTAAGCGAGAATCATATCACTAGACCACTCAGCCGCGAGTATTTCGGCAAATGAAATTATACACATTCCTGCTAGCTAATTGAATTACATAGTAATGTAAGAATCGAGATAATTTGTGCAATATATAATATTACATTAGACTCTATATTGAACGCTATTACAAAGTAGTAAGAAGACGCCAGGGCTACTTTTTCGAAGCGTTCGTACTCTCCTGTTTTGTTAGTAACTAGTTCGATAGAGCATGCGATAAAGAAGAGAAGCCAGTCTGCGAAAAACTCGGGCTGAGCCGGGGATCGATCCCGGGACCTCTCGCACCCTAAGCGCGAATTATACCACTAGGCCACTCAGCCGTAGTATCGTTGCAAATGCACCTACACACATTCCTGCTCGTTCATTGATTTACATAGTAATGTAAGAAGACAAGATAATTTGTGCAAGGTATAATATTACATTAGATTCTATATTGAACGCTATTACATAGTAAGAAGCACCAGGGCTACTTTTTCAAAGCGTTCGTACTCCTTTATTTTGTTAGCAACTAGGTCGATAGAGAATGCGATAAAGAAGAGAAGTCAGTCTGCGCAAAACTCGGGCTGAGCCGGGGATCGATCCCGGGACCTCTCGCACCCTAAGCGAGAACCATACCACTAGACCACTCAGCCGTACGTGTCGTCGCAAACGCACCTACACACATTCCTGCTCGTTCATTGATTTATATAGTAATGTAAGGAGACAAGGTAATTTGTGCAAGATATAATATCACATCAAGAACTCGTTTGATATCACGTATGAGGGTTCCTTTCTCAATTTCCAAGTGGATCAGATCTTTTTGGAAAAAGGCTTATCAGTTCACTAACAAGCAAAGCGGCAACTAAATTTCCCTTGAAGATGAATTTCACGAAGATTTCCATGTTCACAGAGAGAATGCAGAGTTTAGGAGGCAATCACGTGCACATATTGGTTTACTTTAATCGACTACACCATGTTCAGAGAATTCAACCAGCATCACTCCGGCTCGTGGACAACGAGCAGTTCATCATGGGACAAGCACTGAAACTCGAAGTGAACTCTTATTGGGCAGCGCTGAAGAGCTCGTTAAGTCGTTTGTACATTACAAAATGGAAAGGCTTTCATGTGAGTAGTTTTTTTTGTCGTATTTGGCGACTTTTTGTAACTTTTTGACGAGATTCTTTAGACAAGAAAGCAAGGACAGAAATCCATGCCTCTCCTCTGAATGTATAAGAAAAATCAGTATATTGGTTTTTCCATACCCTATCTAGACTTTGGTGGTTTAAAGTGTTGAATGGCTCAACTCCACATGCACGTCATCATATGCGCCTTAGAATATTCTCAAAGATAAAGGGATACACTGATGAGTCGCATAGGATCTGATAGGTTGGAAGAAGTTCTCAGAAAATGCTTGTAAAACATCTATTTATGCATCAATCACATCTGAACAGAGACAAAATTAGTAGTCAAAGTACTTTCTTCACCGTCGTCAAACTTTTTGAACCACCTGTACACTTGCCAAGTGTGTCTTCGCCCTAAGCCAGATTAATATGTCCACTTGCCACCGTTGCATTTGAACCCAACAGCCATTCGTGCATCATCAACAACCTAATTCACTCGCCTGCTAACCTATTTTGAAATAAATATATAAATTATACACCAATCAACGCGGGAGAAGACGGGCTTTCAAATGAGCCAAAAAAGGAAAGTTGGCTGACATCCAAAAAAGTTACAAGCATTTTCTCAGAACTTTTTCAATACCTATTTTAGCAAAATACATGAACGTAATCATGTATAGAGCCCGGTTACTTCATACTTTCAGGAAGATCTCATGAAATGTCGACTTCAAAGTAACAGAGGGCGTAGCCTATGACGCGGTGTCGCGCCTGCGACTCTGTAGATATCAGATATCCACATTTAGCCACACGATATGCGCTACGAAAATAATATTCATCCCAGTGGTATCATCATGGGCATGTGTAGCACATTGGCTAGTAAGACCACGCAATTCACATACTGTCGTTGGTTCTACCTAGAGCCCGGTGCTCACCAAGCCATCCATCCGGGTTCTGCAAATTTGTACCAGATTTGTCTGAAAAAGTGGTGGAACACACCTTATTCATCTGAAAGCCATGGTAATCCATTAATACAGGGTAGATATAAACTCAAACCACTCACGATGCTTCCGCGAGGTTGAATGCACGAAGCATCATTTAAGAACTAAACAACACCAAAGGGTCGAGCTTTAACCCTATCCTATTATCATGAGCAAGGTTTTCCTGCCTTGGAACCCCTATATGGCCATGACAAATTGTTAGTAGAAGTAGAAGTTAGTGCATACCTGCTAAACGAAGGTACGCCGCTAGAACGACCGAGGCAGCCTTGAAAACGATGGAGAATCTCAACTTAGAGTTGTGGTGGCTTTAACAAAGGAATATACAGTTTATTGTCAACATAGGTGATGCTGAACGGTTCAAAGCTTGGTTATATGTCGCAGTTTCAAAGCGCAGGAAAGCTCTATCTAAAGAGAGACGAAATGCTAGAAAAGTAGTTTCTAGTTCCAGACTTTGAGTTAAAAACATCTTGTAATACCACACAAGCATGTAATTCATAATGATAGAGAATGTTTCTGAAGAAGTAATGTAGATCAAGGCTATTGGATAATCATGAAATTCATGCGCAATTATCATATAGTAGGGAGGACAATCAGTGCGTGCACTTATTCTTTAGCTTGTTGTACGCACGTAGTGCACTGTCGTCGAGAACCCAACTAATTATTGTCTGTCGTGCGAATCTGAAGTAGTGTGCTGTCTTCACTTTAAGAAGTTGTCATTAGCTCTTTGAGTACGACAAAGGCACGCTGCCAGGCGCGCTTCGCCGAACGCGGCGAGCAGCCCATGTGCCCCGAGTAACTAGCGGTGCCGCGCGCGATGAGAAAATGCGGTGGCGTGTTGCTTACCTACTTAAAGGGTTAAATGTCAGGAAGAGTGATATGAAGATGCTTTCTCGCATATCTAACGTATGATGAAAATTTTCTAGAAATCAAAAAATCAACGTCATCGTTATACTAAGACACTTTTTTGAGGACAGAATTGTTCAGATTGATGAGATGTGCGCTGCGACATGTGTTTTTGAAGGTTCTCTTGATGAAGTGAACAACGAAGAACGAAGGTTATACGCTTTAGCAGAAGAATACAATGGCGTGGTAGGATTTACAGTAGATACGATCAAGATTATCATTTGAGGAAGTTGATTTAGAAAAACAATCAAAAATATCAGTGGTTTGATCTTGCTCGAATTCTTTCTTTTTACAAGTTAAATGACTGCAACTTTTTGAAAGAAATACTTTCCTAAAGTTTCAATGAATATTTTAAGGTTGGTGGCGAAGAGAATGGAAGATATGGATATCGATTAACATTGGCTATTGCATATTTGAGAGTAAGTAGGCCTAATACTATTTGCTTTATAGTTTTTTTTCACTTTTTTCCACACAGATAGATGTTTAAGGATCTCGCAATGGAATTCGGTGTATTGGGTGAATCGTTTGAAACGTCAGTACCATGGGATAAGGTAAAAAAAAACCTCTTGATTAGTTTGGTCAGTTTACTATAATTAATCTTTTATTCAGCAGGTAAGAATCATTCAAAGGGAGAGATTGGAAAATAAAATTGAAGGATTGAAGAACACGTAAATCGAAATGATTTTACGATACTTATGTATATTTCATAATTAAGGTGCTTAGTCTGTGTCGGAACGTCAAGACACTCATAAAACGATTAGCGAAAAATTTAGGAGTACAGTATCCTGTGTTGGCAAGTTGTAGGTGAGTTGAAGATCATTCTAGGAAACTTCTGGGTATTTAACCCTTTAGGGACGGCAGTTGACGGATCTCACAGCGCAACTCGCAAGAGGCGCGCAATTTTCGCTATTCAGTCAGGGTTTCTCCTCTATTTGGATAGTAAAACCTTAGGTTTTTCGTGCTGCCTAATACTCCATGACTTTCTCTTCATGACCATAGGTTCTACGTGCATATTCAACTTTTCTGTAGATAAAAACTTTGAGTGCAAAACGTAATCTTCTTTTCGCCCTTACGGCGTTCTATGATAACCTTCTAAAAAATCTTACAGCCTCGAAAACCTCGAGATATGGGCTATCTAATGATTAGAAAAGTTTGGCGAAGAGACATTCACAAGCCTACAGCCTAGCAAGCAATGCAAAGCAATGAGTGTGAAACATAATTTTATTTTCGCTGCTACACCGTAATATAATGGTTTGGAAAGAAAGACTGTTTGAAGCCGAAGCGAGGTTGGTATGCCACGGCCATACACCGGTGTTTCGGAGGTCTGGCCCTCCGCGTCAGTGACCCACGCCCTACGTTAGGCCCTGCATTGTAGCAATGCGGGAGGCGTATGTGGTGATGACATAATGTACAATGACACTGGTCCATCACCACTTTTCAGTCGATGGATTTCGGCTGGCAGAACAACATTGATCTATGGCATCTACTGTTCTTAAGACCTCGCAATAAATATTCAAAATAAGTTCATGAAAAAAGAATGTTTTAAGCCTAAACGAGGTTTTACGCGTGTATGGCTTCGCGTACCAATCTCGCTTAGGCTTTAAACATTCTTTTTTTTTTCGAAATTACCTTGAACGTTTATTGCGAGGTTTTAAGAACAGTCGATGTCATGGATCAGTTTTGTTCCAGCAGGTTTCTAAAAAATTCAAACATATTGTTGAAATCGCACTGAGTTAAGGTTTCGAATGACTATCAGATGTCTATGAGAAAATTTCTGCTTAGCGAGAAAAGCCTTCAAATTAATGCGTACCTCAGCTGGTACACGTCGTCCCTTAGAAGTTAATGGTGCTTCACTAAGTTGATGTTTTCTGAATCATAGAGAACTCTTGGATCATCTGTATCAGTCAGAGTTTACAGTTTTAGCAAAGTGATAGCAAGGCGGTAGCGCTGACGGTCTAGTGGTAGCACGCGTCTTTTGTATGAGTTTGTAGTGGGTTCAACTACCGCCTAGGGTCATATTTTTTGCATTCCAATGAAGTATTCTTTCGTGGACGTATCTTCAACATCGCTCAAAAATTTGCAGTACTCCTGGGTTATCAGGTTTCCTGATGTTGTAAAAATGTTGTTTTGATGATTTTCAGTCGTTCTGTTCGTAAAACTGATGGACGCGCATTGAGCCGCAATCACAGATCTCTGTGACACCCAGGATCAGACTCTGATCTCAACCCTTAGCCAATTTTACTATAGCAGATATCTCAGAATCGTTCAGGGTCACTCAAGTTCATGACGCTGGAGCTTGTGTTTATTTCTACTTTGGTTTCAATACTCGAATTTACATAATGGTTTAGAGGTCCACGATAAGATCGAGGTTGGTGTTGTTATTGAAAGTTTTTGGTGTGTTTTAAGTTACCTTTCGAATTATGGCCCTGACAAGAAAACTAACTGATGGCTTTTCATTTCGTATAGTTACATGTTCATTTATCAATTATTAAAGTGTTCAGTGATGAAAGAAGGGTAAAATTATGGAGCTCGGAACATCTAGTGGATAGAATTACCTGAAAAATTCGCTCGTGTGCACATATTTGACTATATGCGTGTACAAGATAGTTATTAATTTTAGACAGCTGCTCGAGACGAAATCATTGCGTGTGGTGGAAGTATTTCACATCATCATGGCATTGGAAAACTGCGGAAACAATGAATGCTTACAACACAAGGAGTCGTTGGTATAGCGTTGTTGAAAGCCATAAAGGTAATGTTAATTCAAAATCATCTACGGTCTTTGGTATTTTTCTCAACATAGCAACATTTCTTGAGCGCGTTATCCCAGCAAAATAATCGAAAAAACAAATTTTGAAGTAGAAATTGGTACTGCGAGCAAAAGATTGAACAAATAATCAGTGAATCATTACTGTACATTTGTTTGAAGCTCTCATAGACTTTCTAAAACTTGAACTCTCCAGTCAAGTAAAATTATTTGAGTTTATATATTGTCTGTCTTAAGATGACTGTACAGAATTCTTTTTTATTTGACCGCTATAAAGGTGGTATAATGTTGGAAATATAGCCATTGAAGTAGAGTGATAAGTAGAACTTGTCAGGTGGAACTTGAACTCATACTTGCAACGGTTCAAGCACGCTTACCCGGATAGGGTGAAATGTGGATTCGAGTCTCGGTTGACGCAAAAGTTTTGCATTTCACTCTACGTCAATGGGTATATTTTATCTTTTGTGAATGGCTCAATAATGTGAGATTGTGGGCACCTCTCTATTGCTACTACATATTGAAGGTGGCATAAATATATATATATATATATATATATATATATATATATATATATATAATAGCTTCTAATAACTTTATGAATCTATTCTGTGGTACTTTTTTTGAACTTTCTCTCCGGTTTCCATTTACTCAACTAACTTCAGATGGAACTCGATCCAGCAAACATCTTCGCCAACGCCAACCTGGTCGACATTGTCGGATCATCGCACAGCGAATTGTGATAATTCAATAATTCACTTCAAGCAATAAAGTTCTCAACTTTCCGGTGGTACAAACGTGAAACCGTAGCTTGCACAGACTTAATCGACATACATAAAATTTATGGCTATATCTGTTACAATGCATCTATCAAAAACGTTCGTAAATTACCAAACTGTGGTTTGATCACTTATTTGTGAATTTTTTCGTGATAAATAGTGAGGAAAGTTAATAGATGGGTTATTAATCGGAATGAAAGACTTATGCTCTCAAAACATGAATTGAATACGTATTGATCGATCGCGATTGAACCGATAGAGACTAATCATAAGCACCGGCGACAGTGTTGCTAACAAAGACGAGTAAACCCGGATGATTAAGGTCTATTGAAGAAGTAGCAAGCTTCTTTGCGCTTAACATCACAAGCTTTTCAAGGCGTTACTTGCGTAGCGATATGGAGTTCTCCCAAATTGAAAGCTGAAGATATAAAAAAATGAATCAGGGAAAAACAACATGATTCTGAGAAGAAAAGAGCCTGCTAATAACTGAAAGACAATGGATAATGGCAGGCAAGTAGATAGACTTCATACATTTCGACAGTTCAAAAAAGCATGAAATAATATCATTGCATGGCTTGTCAGAAGTCATAAAATCTAAGAAGCAGATGTGAAACGCCAATAATGCTGTTGCTGATAATGTTTTCGACTTAGTTTTGCTCAGAAAAGTTCGTTTCAATCAAGTTAGCATCGTCCACAAGAGGCTTTGCAGAAGATTTTCATAAATTTACTCTCGCTATTACATTCGCCAATTTTTGCCCAATATTCGCAGAAGAGATTCTTGTCCGTACATTTTTCCTGTCCTCCAGCGACTTTTTCGCTTCCACCTCCACCATTACCGCCTCGACTTTTTCCTTTTTTGCTGCCATACGTCGTCACAGTAGTGGCTGAAGAAAGGGACTCTTACTAGACTTGTATATAAGTAAGAACTCTTTGAGAAAGAATGAACAAATATGGATAACAAAACTGTTTTTTGAGCAATGTTAAGAGTCTTCCAATTTTTCAATTTCCAGCTAATAGTGCTAAGTGATGTGCAGAACTCTGAACCTTTGACACGAGTTGAACTCAATGCAAGGTGAAACGCGAATTCAGATCTCATTTGAGCTGCAGAGCCTCGCATAACACTCAACATTATTGAATATGAAGTTACAGTGTTTTGAAACTTGCTAAAAAACTGTTAAAATAAAAAAAATACTTGCAGATTTCAACATTTATTCTCTACCTAAATCATTGTTATCGGCAGGATATGATGTGAAACACTATTGAGGGTGCTAGGAGACGTACAAAACATGGAACTGGAAGTGGCTGTGAGTCAGCACTTACCTTTTTCGGGGTTCACTATGTTTTATACTATATTGTCAAGGTCCTCATTCTTCCCCTCATTGAGTCATGTATTATTTCACCTTTCATTCAAAGATGTTGTAGCCCGGTTAGCTCAGTCGGTAGAGCACCAGACTCTTAATCTGGCTGTCGCGGGTTCGAGCCCCGCATCGGGCTCACATTTTGATGCCCCTTGGCCAGAAATATTTTGTGCAGCTGACAGCATCAACTGATGCAACATTCCTGCCCTTCATTGATCGTAGATCGCCTGATTTGGTCGCCTTTCTGGCAGAGCACCGTACTTTTAGTTAAGCTCCAAAGTTCGAGCGCCAAACTACGGTTGAATAATCATATGAACTCCCTATCAATCACCTGTACCACCTGTCGTCCCGTTGATCGTCGAGTGACTCGAGTGGGTACCAGCAACTCTTCCATTTTTCCCTATCGCGTGCAGGAGTAGCTCTCACTAGGTCCTCCTCGCTCTACAGATGCGCTGAGCATCATGTCTTTCTTTTATCGCTTTCGTTGAGAAATCGGACCAACGAGTCGGTGTTACGTAACGACCAGGCTTCTGCTGCATACGTTATTGCAGGGATAATTGTCGAGTCGAAAAGGTGGGCACGGAGTCGGATGTTCTTTGTCCTCTTCACTACATCTTCGATGCTCTTAAACGTTCCCCGAGCCGCTCGTTTCCTCCTGCTCAACTCTGGAGCTAGGTCGTTCATAATGTTGATTTTACGACCTAGACAAACGTAACTGGAGCATTCGGAGATTGTTGTTCCGTTGAGCGCGAATGGGGCACTCGAAACTCATCCGTTCCTCATAAACATCGTTTTCGTTAGATTTAGTTGAAGACCATTCTTTAGACAGGCGTTACCGAAATCGGTCAACATTCGTTCCGCTTGGCTGATGTTTGGAGTTACGAGAACGATATCGTCAGCAAAGCGAAGATGGTTTAATTATTGAGCGTCAATTTTCACTCCCATGTCGTCTCATTCTAATATTCTCATGACGTTTTGCAGGGTGGCAGTGAATAGTTGTGGCCAAATTGTATCGTCTTGTCGAACCCCTCTTCTTACGTCAGTGGTGACGTTGTTGTAGAATGGAGATATCTTGGTCGTGAAATCTTTATAAAGTTCTCGAAGGATCAATATGTAACGAGTAGGGACGCCCTGGTTATCCAGAGCATCTATAACCGCTTCTGTTTCCACTGAATCAAAGGCTTTATTCAGATCGATAAAAATGAGACAGAGTGGTTGTTTGTACTCTCGTGAAACTTCATTGAGTCTTGTAATCGTGTAGATGTGGTCTATGGTACTAAATCCTTATCGGAAACCTGCTTAATCTCATGGCTGTCCTTCGTCCAGTGTTCTTTCAATCCTGTTTAGGATGGCACGAGTAAAGAGTTTATAGACAACGGACAGCGAGCAGATTGGGCGACAAATGCCTATGTCTTGAAGGTCTCCCTTTTTGAACAACAATACGGTCTTGTCGGTTTTCCATTGAATAGGGACCTTGCATTCTGACAGGTAGCGAGTGAAGAGCCGAGCCAGGGTGTTGATGAGAACTGGCGGCAGGTTCTTCAGGTGTTCTGGTCTAATCCTGTCTGGACCGGGCGTTGTTCTGCTCTTCACCGACGATATAGCATGTCGGATTTCGGAAGAGAGGACCGGTGGAGCGACATATTCGTCCTTTTTCAATTTATATGACGGTAAGAGGACATGGCTAGCGAAGAGATCCGAGTAGTATTGGTGGATGACTTTCTCCATAGACCTTCTCGAAGCTGTAAGTGTCCCGTCAGGGCATCGGAGTACAATCATCTTGGTCTTATAGTTGGCGAAGCCTCGCTGGGCTTTGCGAATGCTCTTCCCAGCTTCTGCAGCTTCTGCCATAACTGCTGCTCGTCTCTCTTTGAGGTTTTCTATTATCGCTTCTCTGCAGCGTTTCGCAAGCTCGGAGGTAAGGTTTCGGTTGCCTGGAGCTCGTGCGATTCCGCGCTGACAAATCAGCTCGAGTGCCTGCAGAAATAAGCGTCTCTTCGTGACCTTAGGACTCTCGGCTTTTATAGCGCTGACGTGAAGATATTCAACGAGTCGATCGTGTTCTTCGTCGATGTTGTCGACAATGGTACCTTCCCAATAGCCGACTAATGATTTGAATACATCCCAGTTTATTGTAGTTCTGGGACTTCGTTGTTTGAGTTTAGCGGCTTTCTCTCCTCTCCTCGAGAAACGGAACGTTGCGCGAAGGAGGCGATGGTCTGATCCCGTGTAGAACTTAGAAACAACAGCGACATCGGTCATGCAAAACCTTCGATTTACTAAGATATGGTCTATTTCGTTATGGTATTCTCCTTGGGAGACTCCCACGTTCATAGCTGAGAAAGAGGCTTTTGGATTTGCGAGTTACTATGGATAATTTGAGTCGTCATGATAAATTCAGGCAGCCTCTCACCCTGTTCATTACATTGTAGTCCGTGAGTCTAAATGTAACGTTCTTCAGACGTTCTTCTAAGTCCAATTTTTGCGTTAAAATCTGCGACAATGACCTTGAAGAATATACGATCTTCTCTGAAGAATTTTTCGTGGTCCATATAGAATACTTAGAACGAATTTGAACGATTCCTATTAATATCTTGGAACATTAGTCACAAGTAACGTGTACAACTATTCTGTCATTCCAACAGTGTTTGGTTCACGGTTAGCTCAATCGGTAGAACACCAGACTTTTAATCTGGCTGTCACGGGTTCGGGCCCAGCATCGAGCTTGGATTTTTGTGTCATTTCGCTAGAAGATTTTCAAAATTATTAGGCAGCTAAATGCAACTCTTTGGCTTTTCCTTTTTCAAGTTTGTCTTCTGCCTAAGTCATTTTTGGTGTTAGGATACAATGTGAGATATAATCTCAAGAAATTTGACATGAGTGCATAACTGTATAGCCTGAGTAACCTTCGTACACATTGTTATCCTTTCTGGAGCTCATTAAATGCTCCATTGCATTATCAAGCCCTTCTTTGTGGTGTGTGAAGGGGTTAGGTATATTCGATGGAAAATATCATTTATCAATCAGCTGCATTTCAGTTAACTCATTTTTTCACAGCTTTGAGAAAACTGACCAATAAATCAATTAGCAACTCACAGTTGGTTCGCTAATCACAAAATCTGCAAGATTCTCTACAATAATGTGACATGTATTTTGTAGAATGTTTGCAATGGCCAAGTTATTCCCATATTCCGCAATGCGCATTCAGATCGACACACTCTGAAGAATAAAGGCTGCACATACCTCGATTTTTCAGCAAAAAGATGTTTTACTTAATTTCACTCAATCGCCTAGACGTCGTAGATGTATTAGTGATAGTAGTGGTAGTAGTGGTCGCAGTGGTCGCAGTGGTCGCAGTGGTCGCAGTAGTCGTAGCGATGACGGTGATCTACTTGGCTGTCCCTAATATTCTTGGTTTTTTAGTGACAAATGTTCGCCGTGAAAAACCCTGAAATCACACAAAATATGGCATTCTAATGATGTATTTATAAAAAATAAATTTGAATATTTTGAAACATTCCCTCTTCCAATGTCTTTCTTACTATCGAGAGTTGACGTTCTCATCTGTTTGTGCCAAAAATATAATGATCAGTTCAGCACTTTCATCGTAAATCCAGTTTAAGGTAATCCATCGCCTGAGATCTTAGCAAATTGACAATGGCTATTC
>JAHQIW010005986.1:0-48668 GCA_019055375.1 Parelaphostrongylus tenuis | reverse complement strand
ACAATGACACTGGTCCATCACCACTCTCCAGTCGATGGATTTTGGCTGGTAGAACAAAATTGATCCATAGCATCGACTGTTTTTGAAGCCTCGCAAAAACATCAAAGTCATTGTACACTGTGCCATCGCCATATACGCCTCCCTCCTTGCTACAATGCAGAGCTTAATGTGGGGCGGGGGTCACTGACGAGGAGGCCGAAACACCGGTGTATGGCCCTGGCGTACCAACCTCGTTTAGACTTAAAGCTTTTTGAAAATATCTTGAATATTTTTGCGAGGTTTCAAAAACAGTCGATGCTATGGAAAAAACACTTAGTGTAGCTATGTCTCGTGTCTTCTCTTATGTCTTGATCTAATGAAAGATCCGAGTCTGCCAAAATCTTTTGTTAAGGCTGAACTTTCGCTAGTTTTCTCTTTTTCAGCTCCACGTGATTCAAGTTTAGTGGCAGATATATGTTGCAGCCTATTGCTATGTATTCTTCTTGGTTGTCACATAGGGGTAGGATCGAGTTCAGTGCCGTATTTATGTGATAAAACATGACAATATTTAACCTGGACTTTGCAGGGTTGAAACCAACGTAATTGACGTAATGGGAAGCAAGTCCCTCCGTCTTACATTGTGTTTATCACGCACGTTTCACTCGAAATAACTGCTTGCGCTCATCTACCCCGTTAGCTTAGATACGTTCAGCAAGTTTTAGTTTGTACATCAGAAATGTCAGTACTGAATCGATTTGATTTTTTTCACTTGTTTTCATTAAAGTTGATGGAAGGCAACTAGCCGGCTGGTCGAAAACTTTTGTCTTTGACAATGCTAGAGGAATTTTTCTTTGCGCTTTTTGTTTTCTTCACCAGTCACGCTGACAGATATTGGGTATTGAAGATCAAAACGAAATAGATTTAACCGCTTCTAGCGGTGTTATGATGTTATAACTAGCGTGACTGGGTTCATTGTCGGGACCGACTACCCGAGCAAGGCCGTTGACGGCTGGCGGCTGGCAGATAGATGCGCTGTAGCGTGAAAAGAGCGATGTGTATAATGGGTGTCAGTAGTGTAACGGATAGAGCACGCATTCCCGAGAAAGAGTGAGGTGCGGGTTTTAGTCCCGCCTGACTCGAAAGTTTTGCACATCGCTCTACATCAATGGGTATCTAGTTATAACATCATAACACCGCTAGAAGTGGTTAAATAAAGAGGATTTCGTTTAATCACTTCATTAATGACAAAAAATTCTTATAGACTTTACTCGTATTGTTAAAAACATGGTTCTTGCTTATGAAAGAATTGGCCAGTATAATCAATGCTGTACAACTTCCTCATCAAGTGGGTATTTTACCGCTTTACTAGCAGTGTTATCATGTTATCCTACCAAATGGTTTGCCACCTCATCGTGGGCGAAAAGTGTACTTGAGTGTCGGACTCTGAGAAGGCGACGTTTCTACCTGTAAAACTGGAATGCTGAGATAGCCTTATCAGAGCGTTCCCACCTTTATCATAGAAAACCTATATCTTCACTAAATCGGAAAATACTACTTCCTAGGCAAATCTGGTTCTGATTTCTTATTTCCTAAGAGAAACGGAAAGTTAATTTTTCTCAGTGTGGGCGAAACCACCGACCATGCCATTTTTCATAACGCTTTTCAAACCATTTTACTTTCCGCCATAGATTATAGATTCATGAACTTAGCGTAATTTTTCTTACATGAGCATGGACTGTTCAAGGTGTATAGATATAAATATATATCAGATATAGAGGTATATAATGGTTATAGATGACGTAAAATTAGTGCACATGTTCAATGAAAAAAGTGTCACGATAAATTTACGTCTGTAGTACAGAAAGGTAAATAAATCTGGGAAAAAATGAAGAGCCAAAAGCAGCAGAAGTTCCATCTCCTTGGGTACACTAATAAAACAAAAAATTCTGAATGCTACCATCAACACGCATCGCACATAATGAGTAATATTTTTTTTAACAACGTATTCACTGTTTCCTGATTTACAGTCACTGCGATGACTTTGGATGAGGGCTGGCGCAGCAATGAGTGATGCAGTGTATCAGAAATCAAGATGAAAAGCAAGGCCTTGGTTTGATTTTTTCCCTCAGGATTCTTGCTATCAGTCAACTAAACGCCTAAGAACGCCTTAATTCCTGCTGCCTCAAATACTGTAAGAAGAATCGCCTCGACCAGAACTCTACGACGACATTTACAAAAGAATAGGAAATCCTCACAGAGGGTCGGAGCAACACGTGAGATTTCCGAAACCTTTGGGTTAGAGGAACGAGTCGACTATAAAAATGCCGCGATCTGCATTGTAATCCGCCATAACGGGCCGGGTGATTAAACAAAATGTTCAACGGTGATATTCGGTATTGTATGCACTGAAAGGACATCATCACTGAGATATTTTTATCGTAAATAAATTCAGCACAACTTACAACAATTCGATGAATGCTAAGAGAAAGATCTCTGCATAGTGAATGAGCGCTTCCTCTTCACTCACAAGAGTCTTACAAGCATTAAAAACATAGGAGAAGAGTGTTCAGGAGAACAAAGAGCATACATAGAATAAATGAATGCTAACAGTTCATCGAAATGTTGAGAAAAAACCAACTACACAACAAAAAACATATAAACATAAGTAAACACGTGTTAGAGATCCTGTAACAACGCTTATCATTAAATTACTGCATCTTATAGAGAATTTAACAATAAACAATGCAAATAAGGTAATAGTATTTGAATACGAATTCGGTATTAGAAAGTCAAAAACTAGTCCGACGGCGGAAATTCGCACACATTACCACGTGAATCGAGACCAGAATAAATGTAGATATTCTTCAGAGGACGTCCATTTTCCGATAGCGCCTGGAAGTGATGGCTTCAGAAAATAGATATTTGAAAACAATCATAGAATGAAAGAAACTAAAACCATTTCCCGAGCAAATATAAATTTTTTGCGGCTCGATGATTGCAGAATATGTTCTATCTCATAGAAATTTCTCTCTACTTCATATTTCCTACACTACAAACATGTTATGCCTTCGGATCAGAAGAGAGATATGATCATATATATTCCTTAACTGTTGAAATTTCATACACAAATCTTCAAAAAAAAAAAAAAAGAAGAAAAAGCCAACGGTCTTTCGACATGATTGAAACTGAAAACTGCGTACAGATATTGGGACTATATTTCCCTATTCAACCTCTCAAATACTATCTAATACACTTCCGGGCTTTTTTGTGGAAAAAGTACCAGTCTCGACCACAAAGTGCTTTCGTGGACTGGATCAACTCTTTCCCGTAATGCACCAAAAGAAGAAAATCAGGATTCCCTCCCACTAAACCTCCGCATCGACATAAAAACTATGCAACGGACTGGCCTCTTATATGAATCGTGCGCAGAGAGTCGGTGTCTTTTCAAAGAACGATGGCTAACATTTCGGCAATTCTGCCTTCCTCAGAGTGGCTAAATTACTTATATGGGAAGGATCAGCGATGTGTTGTCACATACTATGAAGTCTGAGGCATAGTATGTAACATCACACCGTTGGCCTTTCCCATGAAAGTAATTCAGCGACTCCTCAGAAGGTGAAATCGCAGAAATGCTAGCCATCGTTTTTGGAGAAGATAGCGACCGCGCGCAAGCCTTCTATATAAAAGTAGGACAGAAGATGAATAAGATCAACGAAAATTCACAGTGCGAATCAGGTCAAAGGGAACAGAAGCGACATTCATTCTCTCTTTTGTTCAGCTACTATTGTTACACTCCTCGGTACTATATGTTAGACGACGACAAATCAAAAACCGATCTCATTTGCTGAACAGAAATTTTCATAGAAGTATTGGAAATCAATCGAAAGTTTGGATTTCTGGCTAGAACCCCATGTGGCCGGTTTTCTGAAAAGTCTCTTCAATAACGCTGTAAAGTCCAAAATAAAATTACGTTTTCACATCCATCGTTCAGCCTTCCTTTTTCTCACGCGTATAATTCGCTGGAAGCCCGAAAAGCATATCAACGTGTACGAAGATTTTCTTAGTACCTGAGTCCAGTCGTTTTATATGCAGGTTTTCTTTCAAAACAGAGAAAAAAACCCTATTGAATAACAATCACATCAAATGCGATCGATCGCCCCGTCTTGTCCAGCCCTCCCCCCTCGCTTCGTGAATTAACCGGTAAACAAGCTCGCCAAAAATGTAAAACTCAGTCTTATTTTCCCTGGTAAACGGCATATGCAGATATCAAGCAAAACGTTGAAAACATTGATACTTATGCTATCGATGATTACTTATAGTCTGAGAAAGAGCTCTGTTCGGCGAAGTGTGAAGCATAAATCTTTCCTTTCTCCAACCGCGCTATTGAAAGAGCTTTTTTCAAAAAGCAAACACATTTTGAGATCTTTGAAACTTTTGTTATCGAACGACTACTAGCACTCAGAGGAGGGAGTTTTGTCCTACAAAATATAAGCGGGATAAGAAAAAAAAAACACGTGGTTGTGTGAAACATAATTTTATTTGAGATTTTACAGCGTAAAAAAGGGTGTATTGAAGAAAGAACCGGTCACGTAGCCGTAACCTGAGATTTAAGCTTTTGAATGATTACTAACACTAATATGAAAATTACCTGTACAAGCTAATGAGATCGTTTTCTCATTAGTTGTCGTCTAACAAACAAGTAACCATTCCTCATCTAACTTGACTCAGTAGATCACGCACAGGAGTTAGACTGTTGTAACTCCCACTAACTTAGGGAGCATTACCCATCGTCGTTTGTGTACAGACATATAGTTGCACTTGCGGTCGTATTATGAGTGAACTTTTGTTCACGTAGACCTACGCAGATTACTTTCACTGTGACGCATGTGATATAGTGGTTAGAGGTGCTTTGCGTAGCACAAAGGGTCGATGGCTCGATCTTGCGCTCTTGGCTCACCAAGCCATCCATCCCTCCAGGGTCGGTAAATTGGTACCAGACTGCACTCAGACTTGTCTGGGAGGATATCTAGCACTGACTCGCTGCAGAGGGAGGCCACCACGAGTCATTGTAAAGGCCAGATATGCATTCAGTCACCTCAAACGAAATTAGAAATTGAAGGCGAATGCATGGCGTATCTGTCAGGGATTGACCTACGCCAAGAGCTTTATCGATTCATCCTTCTTATTATGAGTTCTGCACTTTCACTATGCTATCATATCATACTGTTTTACATAGAGATTTCATTACCAAAGTTTACAATCCGTGATGCACCACCTAAAGAATTTCTACGTAAGAAATGGATTGTGAGCATTTTCTTCCGAACCTTACTTACATTTTCACACATTTTTGTACTCCATCAAAGATAAATGTCCATTTTTACTAGAGCTAATGAGAAGCATTCTATACTAACTGTTGTCAGATGAGAAAAACAAACAAACTTTGATCGCTTCCTGTCCAGCAAAGCCTCCGACCATCGCACACACTGCTGAGAGTTGAGGTCCGAAGAAGCTGCAAAAAGAAGAGAAAAACTAATATCAAAGAATCAATCGTGATCGATAAAGATCCCCAATTAATGAATTTCTCCTTTTCCTTAGATAAAAACTTACTAATCAAATTTTTTCGGGTTGCACAGACTGTTTGTTAATATCGTGGTTACCGAACAATACCTGCAATGAAACAGTTCAAAATATGCGGAAAAACCTAGGATTTCCAGTTATCGAAATACCTCTTCAGTCCACAATTTCGTAAGAACGCTTATATTCATCTCTTCGTTATCTGTTAACATCTTTTCTTTTTGTGCACGTAGCATTGCTAAATTAAATGATTCTTTGTTTTAATGATAGATAAGAATTGCTCCAAGGAGATCACCTTTGAGCGGAAAGTAGCTAAAAGGGATCAGCCGCTTGCTTTTACGAATAAGCTGCTTTTTTGACCAGTCAACGTTAAAAGCATCTTCGAAACGGGGATACTGCATCACCTACAAATGAAGTGTATTCGTATCAAATCAGTGGGTCGATGTTAATGTAGAAACCAGCCGAAGAAATTCAATTATCTTCTCTTTTTCTTGAGAAAGTATCAAGGATAAATGTAGAGGATAAACCTCTTGGAATTGATCGATCTCTCAGGGATTCTGTCATGCATTCGTCTCCGATTTTTAGCTTTTCGAGGAGACTCATGCATATCTGGGTCAAACAATGACTCGCTGCGGCCTAGTGACGAATCCAATCAATGGCACTATTCTCTCACGCAAGTCATCGAATCCGAAAGAATGGAAGACTTGGTGAGCTTCAAGAGCGGGATCAAACCACTGACCATCGATTGCTCGATCATATGCGTCACAGAGTATCTCTAGCCACTGCGCCACATGGGCCCTTTGAGAAGATATGAAACGGTGTGAAGCTTGTCTACCACAAATAAACATCTTTTTATCTCTAAGAATAATGGAAAAGAATCGGTCACATACATTTTTCTCAAAGAGACCCTGCTCTGCATCGAGATCTACTGTCGTCTCAGCAGAAGACGTGTTGCCACCAACATCAACATCACAAACTCCCTCCTCCTTTTTCACTACAGGACTGAAAGACCCAGATATGCCTAGTATACACAAGGTAATCTTTAATATACAGCGATCACTCTTATACCAAATAAAAAGATGGTTGTTGAAGTCAAAGAAGGAGTAGCCCATCCAGCCAAAGACATTGCAGGCAATGAATCTAAAGGAAAAGAGGTATAAAATGATAAAAATTTTGGCATTAAACCAATGATCGGATAGGTATCACTGTTACAAGACTGGAACTTGTTAGAACGTACCTAATATTAAATTGACGGCACATATCATTCCACATAATCACAACGTCGTACGGCTGATCACATAGAACGACGAGAGTGAATTGAGAAAGAAAACCTGGGCTGACGTCTGTGACACAAGACTCAACAACCTGGAAAAGATACGAAGAATAAAGTTGCCTACAATATCGCCGGTGAATTTCCAACTGACCTCTAACTTCACCATTGGATTAAGAGATTGAGCCTTGACCGATGACGCTTTTGCCCGCTGCAAAAAAGTATTTACTAAGATGATATAAATCCATTAGTGAGCACACTAACATTCTTGCCAATCGAAGTCCTCATTCAGCAGAAAATTGGAGTCCAAATCACTTCTGCTAACGAGTTTGTCGTCCATTAAAGTGAGTGATCGAAGTCCACACAGCATCAGATTCTTGGTAATCTCTGCTCCTACACCACATAACCCGCAAACCAAAGCACTAGCAACATGTAACCTGAGTATATACCGAGTTATAATCACAGCTTTTAACACACTGATCACCTCGTGCTAGGTGCCATATTCCTAATTAACCCTTTCGAGACCGTTCGATGATAATCTATACCAGCGCGGGCGACGTCACCTCCCGCTCAGCTACTGATTGTAATGGCGACATCGTCTTTAGGGTCATGACAGGCAGACAGTATCTGCAGGTATCAGCTCGCTGATCCTGCCTGCCTGAGACCGCCGAGCGAGAAACCAGTGCGACGCCGCTTGTCATTAACGGCGGTACCGAAAGGGTTAGACAAACAAAACACCCACTTCTTTTGTGCCTCTAATCCCCATAGTCGTATTTGACGATCATAGACTTCCGTTTCAGCTTTGCTTAATCCTACAGCACAGCCATTACAATCTCCGTTGCTCGCCAGTGGTGTCGAATTAGTCTCCGGTTGCATTCTTGATATTCACCTTTAGGGCAATAGCCTGAACTGTCTGAATCACAGTCATAAAATCAAAAGTTAACATGTAACACCACAGTATGCTGGATTTTTAGTCTCCTCAATGATTCCTGGCTATAAAATAGACAAGCATTCCTTGTTCTACCACTACAGTAGCAGTGATATGGTGCTACAACGATCAAAAGCCTTGAGTGATATATGTGACTCGGGCAGGACTTGAACCCGCATCTCACCTTTTCCGGAGGTACGGGCTGACCACTGCAACCAAGGCTTCTGCTCTTCTATCACTCTTTCTCTCCAACACCTGCCAGCTCAACTTGGTTTAACGCCGGTATGGGTAGTTCCCGTTATCCTACCAATTCCAGCCCCTCAAGAATAACGCGTTTTCTGCTTTTGCGAGTGTTTTCAATTCTCGAGTTTAGTAGGGTTTGGTGAGGTTAGTTTTCTGTGGGGATCTGGTCGTCAATCGACGGCTTACACCTCAACAATTTTAAATGACGCACTTCACTTCTAAAAAGGCCTTTTAAGTGTGCTGCAGTAGCAGAAAAAAAGAGTTATGCCTCACACTCGGACCCATCTTCGCCCAGATCTCTGTTTCCCTTTAAGGATCATGATAGTCACGTTGATCCTCACACGCGCGACATCGATTCTCACTAAGCTGCTGTGATGACGGCGTCGAGTCTCGTGGAGAAAGCAGGCAGACAAGCCAGACACGCAAGCACGGTCGCTTGTTTGACTGCCGCGCAAGTGACGGTACGACATCGCCTGCCTACCAACGTGGTCCTCAAAGGGTTATTTACTTGAGAATTTTTTCTGTTTCGCAAAGACTACTCCTTTTGCACCGTAACTGTAGAAGAAATTGTTCAAATCGTGGGACTTAGTCTGTTCCATTTTACATTGCCAAATAAACCCTCTAATAATTAACCTAGACAAGCCTATGCACGGAAAACATATAGAACATGTGGAGGAAATCAAGGAGTATCACAGTCACGTGTTCTAACTAAAATTTCTTTCAAACTGAGAAAAAACCCGGAGACTAAGTAACAAATATCGCGCGCTAGATGTGAATCGCGCTATGCGATCAATCCCGAGCGATCGATACACAGCAATCCACACACAATAGCCGACAAGAAATACGACGCCGAGTGCGAAACCTAATCTTCTTTTGGCTGTTATAATGTGTCAAAGAGTCTTCTTCGAAAACCAAATATATCATTCAAATCGTCGAGATTTGAGCTATCGATGAGACTAAAAGGCCTACGGAAAATGCTCTGTCCAGCGGAAAATGCGCCGTACACCTAAAGCCAAACTTGATTTGATTTGATGCTACAGTGTATCAAAAAGTCCTTCTAAAAAAAATTGCAGCTATCAAAACTGCCAAGATTTAGGACTATCGGAAATACTTGAACTTTAGAAAAAAAGCAGATAACGCGTTGTCAAGAGGATGAAAATGACACCGATAACGGAAACGTACCCCGATATGTGGTGTTCAGCAGGCCATACCCGTTGACGATTCGTTGCTCACGGCCTCGATATGTTAGACTGCAGAAAAAATGATGGCAATAGGGACCCTATTCTATACAGTGGTAAGCACGCGACTCTCGGAAGAGTAAAATGCGGGTCCAGCTCTCTCTCTTGAGGTTTCAAGTATTCCATAACACTCAACATTCCTCGATTTCGTGCTTCGATTCTGAGCCAGTGAAAAAATCACGTCAGTGGAATATTACACTCCTTCTGTTTCAAGTTATTGGGTTGAAAGAAATCCCGGACTTCTTCCTTTTTCTTAATTATGTTCCATGCACTTAGGTTTTTGATTTTACCATCGTTAAGAGCAGCTTCTCCTAGTTATTTTGATATATAACACTTGTAAATTTGCTCTAAGATGGAACTGTCCCAAGAGCAAAGACGATGATTGACGTTACACGAGTCTGATTTGGGTTAATGTGCTTCTGAGACTTTCCGCCGGATTAGCGAGTTCATGGGTGACGGAACTGCTGCGAGAACTGCAGACTTGATCGTTTCAACGAATTCAAAGCTGGATAAAGTGATTTGACGCACAAGCAAGGAGCCGACTGTCCAGAAGAAATTGACCGGAAGTCCGTTCCGAATGGAATTCAGACGTCTCTGTCGTACTCTATTCCATCTTGAAACAAATATATAAGTGCTACATCAGAAAAACCTCGTTAGGGTGCTCTAAATGACAGTAAAAAAAAACCTAAGTACATGAAAAGTAATCAAAAGAACAAGAAAGTCCAGAGGCTTCTTGTCAACCCGTTAGATTTCCCTCTTGCGATCCAGAACTGAAAGGCCACATTATGCCTGACAATTCTTTTTTGAGCCATGCATGTGGTATGCTATAGGCGACCAAGGCCGACAATCAAACGTGTATTGAGCTTTAAAGTAACCATTATAAGCAACATGCATGGCTCGAAAAAGAACTGCCAAGCATATTGAAATTTGAGCGTTGTCTTGAAAAACACTCGAAACAAACGGTATAAAGGCTTCTATTGTTGATTTAAGATAGTAGCCGATTTTTACGAGATAGATCCGAACACAATACACCCATAGGAAAAAAATCTTTCTGTCGGTATTCCAGCACATTAATGCAACATTCAACAATACGGAATACATATGTATTTTACTACAGGATGTCTCCGTACTCCGAAAAGTGATAGGATATTCTCAGTCGCGTGATATAGAACAGCAATAATCTCTGACTGATTACATTGTACTCATGGATCTACTCTGGCAACCTAAAAATACCGTAACCTGGTCGTCATTTACAGTTGTTCAAACTCAAACAGAAATAGCAAATGTGTCTGTACATTGTAGTACGCAGTACCTATACCCGGTAGTGTTTCAGATCAACCCCTAGACTGCCGCGTGGTCCGAAAATAGGCCACGGTTTGCTTCACCGCACGCGCAGCAGATTTTTCGTACCGACACGAGCCACAACGGGAAGCGCCCAGCTAGTCGATGCACCAGTCAAGGGGTTAACGAATGGCGAGAAGAGAAACGAGAACGATCAATGGAAACAAGAATCGAAAAGTTGGACAAAAAAGGATGCACTAACAAGGCCATTCAGAAAGAGACTATACATGCATCATACGATACGTGCATACATATGTGTATGTACATATACATATATGTATATATATATATATATACGTATATATATATACATGTATACATACATACTGTGTACTTGCATGTATTAGTGTGAGGAGTAGCAAATGTCAATAGATACTCTGAAATAGACGAACATTGATCTGTGATGGTCACAATGCTCCATTACCGGGAATCTATCCATACATTTAGATACAAACAACTGTTGAACACAATGTGAGCACCGTACGTCCATAATGATTCTTCACAGTGAGTACAGAAGATTGCAGCGCTTTACATGATCGCAGGGAAAATCGAGTTTCAACTAAGTGCCTGGGCACTGGCCACATTACTCCACGTCCCCAATCCGATATCGTCACGGAATGCTGTCGGAGAACTCAACGCACTGGGCGAATTGACATCTCGCTTCACTAGATTTGTAGGAACCTAAAAACTCTCATTGTAAATAGGTTTTCGGTGTCTTTGTATGCAATTCCAACAACATGTCTATGCATATCAGGCCGCTGCAAAGACAATAGAAAATTTTTGTCATGATAAAATTAAGAAGTATTGTTGGTTAGCACTATTTCATACTTATGTGTAACAAGGGCACGTGTAGCGCATGGTCAGAGGTGTCCTGTGACACACACGTGGTCGATGGTTCTACCTCGGGCAAGGTTCAGCGAGCCTTCGATCCCTACAAGGTCGACGAAATCGAATTAATCGAATTAATACCGAGCTTGTCTGCGAGGATAGCAGCAGTGACTAGATACATCGGTAAGCCATTGACAGCCATTTTAAAAGCCACACATTCATAAATCACCTCAACATGCTCAATGAGTCGCAAGGCGCATCCCCAGGGATTAGGTACGAAATATTGTTTAAATAACCCCTACACTATTCACTATATTCCGATGTGAGCAACCATGTGGGGTGAGGACAAGGGTTCTACTGTAATGAACTGAACAGTCCTACTTCGCCTATAGTAAAACGATTAAAAAAAAAGCCCTTGGCGATGATAATCCGAGAGGGATGCGCCATGTACTCTACTACATAAACGATCGCTTAGAAGACTAAATGCAGTTCTGGCCTTCAGAATGACTCGTGGTGGCCTAAGGATGAACCGATCCAGTGCTGCTATCCCCTCAGACAAGTCTGGCACCAATTTGCCGCCCTCACAAGAAAAGATGTTTTGATAAGCTACGAGTGTAGGGGGCCCAATCAACGATCATGTGTGTATCGTAAAGGACCTCTAACCACTACGCCAGACGCGACCAGTCGTCTTTGATATCACCTTGAAATCACCAGAAATGCAAATTCAACTTCGTATCAATGAAATTTGAAGCAAAATCTCTTTCCAAAAAAATTCATTTTGTAGTTCACTTTTCAAGAACAAGGTGGTACAGGTGGATGTTCGCAAAGGCCTGGTGTCATTAGTTAAGAACACCGCTTTATCGATAGGGTGAATGGCAGCATCTATGATGATACATCATAGATTCGTCCAAATAGACAATGTACTATTTCGCGGACCACGATGTCAGGGAAATTCTTATCTCGTAAAACACAAATGAAAAGATTTCCCCAATACGTTCTAGCACAAGTGCTCTTTCTATTATTTCACGAACCGCACATTTGTATTGTACGGATCTCGATCTTTCAATATTCGAATTCGTCTCCTTGTAATCATCGCTTGCTTGATCATTTCTTTAAAAACGCCACACTATGCTTGTTGGGCACATCTTGTGATCTCAAGATTAGCTAAGCTGCAGCATTTTTTGGTGCGTTCGTTGATTTTCGGAGTTGCTTTAGGGAAGGAGGGAGGTAATGACCGATACCGCATCGAGCATCACTAGCCACTCGGCCACTCCCCTCAACAGAACTTATAAGAATCGAAAATGTCTGTACAGTCTACATTCTCTATAATTTCTGTGGTAGAATATCGCTCTGTATATACGGAAAAATGTCATAGTAGTTAACAAGTAGTGGTTACCATTCCTGGTCTTGCCCAAGTACAGATAAATCCTTCTTGCAGGCCGTGACCAAGCAGTCCCTTCGAAACTCGAGTACGGTTAAACGTTCGTGTGCTATTTTCTTGCAAATCAAAGGCTCTGTAAATATATAAATTAGGAGGAACGTACTCCACATGAAACAGAAGTGAAACTTTTCTCATACCAATAACCGGGATATCTTCCATTCGTGGACATACACGTGTGCCGAGAAGCTTTGCCTCATCAAGTGCAGCAGAGGCCGTAAAGCCGGGTGATTCCAAGCGACGTCTTAAAAATGTCACATGATCCTTGGCACAAAAAGTGCTATAACGATGCAGGTTACACAGAACAAAATATGACTAGAATCGCACCGATCACTGCTTGACCCACTCAGTCGAACTAAATTGAATCCTCGTCTATGAAAGCCTTTCTTTTTCTTCGGTTTCGTGTTCTCCGCTGACTGCACAGGAGACGCTTCACAAAGTGGGTCAAGTCGACTTGAAGAAGTCTACAACATGGAACTATAGAAGCAGTCAGAAAAATAAGGACGTGATGGAGTTATACAATGAATACTTTACAAACTGTCAAAAATCCACTCAGTACCTGAATTTCCAGTCCTACCATGGGCGCTATGATGGTTGAATTACGATGACGTTGTACATTGGCGGGCTAAAAAGAAATAAAGCGAGAATCCACATTACAAAAATGGTGAAACTTAACCCATATTGACATTGGAGAGACTCAATGGAAAGTTACGACTCACTTCGAAAGTAGAAGAATGAAGTAGGATAACACTTCCCAGGGTCAGTGCATGGAGTAAACTCCTTTGATAGACTTTAGGCATTTTCACGTGGAGAACCCTACATTTACTAGTCCTTATAGAGAACAGCAAGGTGGACAACCCACTGGAGAGAAATGATAAGTGCCTCTGACACGTTGGGTACTGAGTTGACTTTTCGCCTGGCATGTGACGCGGTCGACTTGTAGGTGGAGTGCGTTATCATAGATGAATTCAATGTTTTGCGATGAAATTCAAACTATGTAGCCACTAAGAGTTTCCGTAATCAGCGAAAGACATGAGTTGATTGAAAGTACTTCAATTAGCTATCGGTAGTAAAACAATGTCCAGTGCTTCCTAATGAACAGTAGAAAAAGTTAGTTCCTATTCGTTAGATGGTGACAAAGAAACGACTCCTTAAGCTGAAAAAGAATTTTCATAGCACTTTTAGTAATCACTCGAGAGCTTAAATATCTGACTACTGCACCACACAAGCCGCTTTTTGGAAAAGATTTTTTTATACAGCTTCAGAGAAAGGAAGACATCTGTTTCACATGCGCGTATTTCTTGCAGAACAGAGCTCTTCCTTTAGACTATTACTAATCAGTCGATAGCCTAAAATTGAACGATTCCAACGCTCCAACAAAGAAAAAGTTCATTGGAAAAACCGTTTCTCTGTAGTGTAGCAGGAAATTCAAGATTGTTCCACATACCCAGGCAGCTACTTTTTGGCCAATTCACGGATTTGGATGGGTGTCAGTGGGAGGGATAGACTGTTCGCGATTTCGACCGGCGGCCGATCCATGGCGCCTAGGCGTCTCATATTGAAGTGCGATTTTTGTTATTAAACTAGGAATTGTTTCTCCGCTTCACAAGAAGGTCCATATGAAACGTACAATTTAGATACTACAACAATTCCTCTACCCGTCCATGTGCTTTTAGTGCTTCCAGCAAACTAACAGTTGAACTGCGCGGTCGATGCAAAACATGACTATTCTGGATTTTACAACGCTACAAAAGGATGTTTTCCGAAAAGACCACGTGGCACAGTAGCCAGAGAATTAGCCTTTGAAATAATCACTGACGCTCTTATGAAAAATTCTCGCACAGCGAAAGAGATCGCTTCTTTATTTGTCGCCGTTTAACAGAAAAGAACTAAAAATCAATTGTTTGTCAAAAATAATGCTGCACGCTGCGTAGAGTTAATATTCTACGATGCGATCGTATATTGTGAATTTCTTCGGAAGTGTTTGTGAATATTGCTGCGAGAAACTGTTACAAATTGCATGCTATTTATTAGTATAGATTAATTGTAAAGCGGGTAGAGTGCTATAACTCTATAGCTGCTTAGCACAGATGTTGAAAATATAATCATTTAAGTGGAATAAGAATAAGAATAAGAATGATAAAACGATTTTACCAAATAAATACTAAATTTGTATAGGAGCGAGCATCATTACAGCAGTGTCCTGCAAGCCGAGACGCGACACCGTAATCAGTGGTCCAAATATGAAGCACGCGGTATAAAACACGTCAGATCTAGACGCCGCAAAAGTTATCAAAGATACCTTGAGCATATCCTCGGTTATATCCCATAAACATAGTTGAGTATCGTGACCAACACTGCCAATGCGATAACAAATACCACTGCTGCCCTGAATCAATTATTCAGTTACTTCATACAAATTCGACTCAGATAAACGAAGAGTACACTCCCACACGTTTTCTCTCAAAAAGTAAGGATGAGAAGATGGTCCTTTTAGATGAAATGGGAACGGATGAAAAATCGATCTCATTCGCTGGCAAGCGACTTCTCATTGGAGTGTTAGTTTCCATGCGAAAGCTGAACTTTGGGCTATAGTCCCAAGTCGCCGATTTCCAAATAAGCTCATCCAAAACGTTGCTACAGGAGGAGCTTTGTTGCGCTACAAACATGCATATTTCTCGCCGGACAGAGGTCTTCTCTAGGCTATTAGTATTCATTCGATAGCGTAATCGTTTCTGATTCCAATATTGCGCTTATGTCTTGAAAAGACCATTTCTCTAGAACACAGAAGGAAAAATAAGTTGAATTCCGATGCGCGACCAAGGAGGACTTAGGCCAATTCATGTGCGGCTGGCTGAGGCAGTCACGTGCGCTGGCACGATGTCTTAAGACTGGTGAAGGTTAATCAGCTCTACATGCTCTATGTGGGGCTCTGGCTAGAAATCTAAGCTTTCGAATGATTACTAAGGTTCCTATGACAAGTTCTCCATCGAATGAGATCGGTTTCTAATTTATTCCCTTATAATCAGAAAAAACCGAAATGAATTTGGCGTGATAATAGATAATCATATCAAATTGAAAACGAACGTGTCCAGTTCCATTGATGGTTCCAAACGATGCAAAGGAACACCGTGAGATGGAAGATCCATGGAGATGAGATTTACGCATGTTAGCTTAAATTACTTACGTAGAGTTCAAATGATGGTTCAAAAAACTTCACAGACTTAATCAAAGGAAAACTTGAGGAATACCTCTGACAGCTGTGGGATTCGCACTGGTATTTTGCCCATTTTGTACACTTCCATGACCATGATAGGACTTTTCGTCGTCGGAGCCAACATCTAATGCCCCAAATCCATTTATCTCGTTTTCGTTATCGATTGAACACATATACGGATCAAATTGAACCTGAAAACCATTAAAATATATATATATATAATAATCATATGTATATATATTCTGATACTATTTGTTATCCAGTACACAAGAATGCATGTGGCGCAGTGGTTAGAGGTGGCAACATACACGTGGTAAATCAATCGAGGATCGACGGTTCAGCACCGCGTACAAGGTTCACCAAGCCTTCATATCCTGAGAGCCGAGATTTGCTATCAGACTTATCTGGCAGGACAACAGCTCTGACTTGATAAATCCGTAGCCTATCGCAAGTAGTTATAAAGATCAAATATGCATTCAATCACTTCAAACGATGCTAGATGAACTCGATCGAATGCGTGGCGCATCCCTCAGAGATCGATCGATGCCGAGATCCTTGGAGGTTTTGACCCTATCATTATACTAAGGACAAAAATGTTATTACTCCATCCTTCCAAAGAGGATCGTATGAATTTCAGCCGTAGAAAGAATGAAAATACCTCAATTGAAACCAAGATGAAGTGTTACATTTGATGAAGATTATATGCTAATGAATAAACCCTACTAGCAGTCTGGCGCCCACCGTTGATAGGTAGGCGGCGTCGCACCGTCGCTTGCAGCACTCGCTAGCCGCGGATTATGCGTCTCTCAGCGAAACTGTCGTTGTGCCTGCGCTCTATTACAGCAAGCGCTTTCATTCGCCGCCGCCGTCTAGGTAGGTTAATGAGAGCGTAGGAAAATTGAGATTGACAAGAAAGGCAGAAGAGAGTGCGCCCTGGGTATGAACAACCACTTACTAGGAAGCTGTCACTTTCACTATCCCTATCACCATCGCTTTCACCATCACTGTCACTATCATCAATATCACCATCATTATTACCAACGTTATCATTACCGCCAGCATCACTACCACTATTACCATTATCACTGTTATCATTATCATTACCATTATCACCGTCATTGTTATCACTAATGACTATCACAATCATCCATACCACTATTACCACAATCACTACCATCACTATCGCTATTATCATTACCACTATCATTATTACCACCCTCGTTATCACTAATCACTATCACTACCATCCATACCACTATCACCATAATCACTACCATCACTATCACTAATATCATTATCACTATCATTATCACCATCACCGTCATCTCTAATCACTATCACTACCATCCATACCACTATCACCATAATCACTACCATCACTATCACTAATATCATTATCACTATCATTATCACCATCATCGTTATCACTAATCACTATCACTATCATCCATACCATTATCACCACAATCACTATCATCACTATCATTGTTATCATTATCACTATCATTATCACCTTCACCGTCATCTCTAATCACTGTCACTATCATCCATACCACTACTATCACTATCATCATTGTCATCATCATCATTATCACTTTCACTATCGTTATTACTGTAACTATCACGCTCAATTTCACTACCATTATCACTATCACTATCATTGATATTATCACAATCATTATCGAATGAAAGTAGGATTCATTTTACCATTAATAAGTTCGAAAGTCGGTCAATGCAATATCTATGCATTGAATGGAATGCACTACGTAAGTGCCCTTATCAGATCTCACAAACAGCTCAAAAGGGTGACAATTATTACCACTTTCGTAACCATTAGCGTAATCGAAAGCATAGTCATTATCACTACCATAATCATTTTCAATATGTTATCATTTATCGATGTAGTCTCGTCGTTAAACATAAGAAATGTAGATGAAATATGGAAGATGTAGATGCTCTCTTTGCTGAAAATATCTCTGTAGAAATTTTTCAATAAAATTCCATCATTTCAAGATGAAAATGCTCTCTCAGAACCATCTCGATTCGTCTCTCCGCATCCATCATGCTGTCTGGACTCTGCCTTCTCACGAGATTCGCCACCTTTTCATAGGGCGCGACGCCCCCCCCCTTACATAACTGAAGAGATTTGACGTTGCGTGGTGTGGGACGAGATGTCGCACATGAACCTCAGCGTGTTAATATGTCATATAACTCAAACGAAGTTTTTTATAATAGGAAATATGGAACCATCACCTATAGAAATGCATCAGTTCAAAAAAGCAGAGTTGAAGATAAAGCAATTCACAGCTACCAATAATGATGATAAGGGCGCGCGTGGACCAGTGATTAGAGGTGTTCTGCAACACATGATTGGTCAATGGTTCGATCCTGCGTAAGCTCACGAAGCCTTTCATGCCTCCGCGGTTGCGAAATTGGTACCAGAGTTATCTGAGAGGGTAGCGCCACAGACTTGAAAGCAGGTAGGCCACTGCGAGTTATTGCACAGGTCATATTACTATTAAAAGCATCGGAGCATTCCTCTATAGTCACAAGGTTACTAATTTCGATAGTAAAATCCACAATAGTACCTTGTTTGAGGATGCCGCGGTTTGTGTGAGGAAAAAAAGTTGTAAACACCAAATTTTCTGGTAAAGTAGGCTCCCGTTAATACAACGATGCCACCGCTTTACACAGCATATCAAGTATGTCAACACGGGAACATTTCCATGTCAGGATAGAGCAATAAATCATGGGGAGAGAAATATATGACAGGTCTACGTTAACAATGTTGAGCAGAGAGCGCGCGTGACGCAGTGGTTAAAGGGCACTGCGACACACGCACACATGACAGCACTATTTTGATAGATCGGCAGGCCATCACAAGTTAATTGAAGGTCAGAGATACTTTCGACCATCTTAAAAGATGTTTAGCGGAGTGAAATGCATGGCGCATCAGGAGCTTTATCCTTCATGTTTACAAGTAATTCTTCAACAAATCTACCTGAGATATCCAACTCTTGTGTCCTTGACCTCGACAAACTACTCGTTTCTCGTTGACGTTATAAACAGTGAGTAAATCATCTTCACCACCAGTCACTATCAACTTCGAATCCGGGCTCCATGCAAGTGTGAGCAGACCACCTATAAGATTATGCAATGAAAAAAGTATGAAGTCAATGAAATAAGAAAAATACAAGAGTAAAATCAATTACCGAAATATGACTTCATGTAGGAGAGCAATTCCATTTGATGATAGTTGAATATCCGCAAATAACCATCCTTAAATGAAAACAGGATGTAAGAGTAATGAGTCAACGTCTCGATCAAAGCTTACATGTCCCACTGTAGCCAACATTTTCGCATCCGGACCAGAAAACGCGAATTGATTGATACTTCCTTCACCGATCTGCCAGCGATAGACAGGATTTCTTGTAGTTTTCGTCTTGCACATGTACACTGTGTATTTATCGCCCTTGAAAAAGAAAACTCTAGATATCTAAACGACATTGAATCTTCATTTAAGCGCTTTCTAGCAATGCTATGATATTAGGATTATACATGCGAGGATACTGAGTAGTATGCAAGACTTTCACCCAAGGCAGGAAATGATTTCGCGTTTCATCAGTGGAGTCGAGTGCTACCACTGCAACAGCGAAGTCACCGCTTTGCAACCACTTTCTCTTCGTTACTCAGGACATCTATCCTTATAGGTAAGGTTGATAGGTTGATACTGAGCCCTCTCTCACTCTCCCTCCTATTAATCAAACCACCTAGAAATTTCTAACCTGGTAGAAAACTTTCATTTGCTACAGCTTCCACTTATTACACGAGCCTAGCACACCGCTGCTTGATTAAATTATTAAATTGCCTTGCACTTTTGAAACTCATAGGCTATAAAGCACTCAGATTCACAACATAAAGAATGGCACCTGTAGATCAAAGAACCCTTCATCTTACAAATCCAACTCTCCAAGTAGATGTAAAAAAAAGTTCTTTTCTAATAGACGGTGACAAAATATCTGACCCCATTTGCTACACACGAATTTTTCATAGGAGTGTTACTACTGATTCGAAAGCTTGAATCCCTGACTGGAACTGTGCATAACCTTTTTTTTCAAAATATCCTTTCGAATGAGATGAAATAAGATAAATTACGTTTTACCTCGGCCGCGCGCCTACATTTTTATCACGCGGATAATTTGCTGGAGGCAAGAAAAAAATATGGACGTATAGAGGAAATTTTAGCATAGAGTCATTCGTTTTATAAAATGTTCTTCCAAAGGACAGAAAAAACACCCAATCTGATAACTAGTTGCACCGCCACATGTCTAACCTGTCAGGGCGATCAATCGCCCCACCCACAGCCCGTGGTTTAGCAGGTAAACAAGTTCACCGAGTGTGTGAAATTCGATCTTAATTTCCCTGCTATACTGTAGTAAAACGGTCTTCCCCAAAAAATAAGCACAGCATTGAAATTACAGAAACTTACGCTATAGAATGATTGCTAGTAGTCTGGATGAGCTCTGTTCAGCGAGGTTTACAGCGCAAACCTTTTGTTTCTCCAACAGCGCTATCAAAGGAGCTCTTCCAAAAAGCAAACCTATTTTTGAGTTCTTCAGGACTTATGCTATCGAAAATGTACTAGCAGTTCAAAGGAGAAGTTTTGTCCAGTGAGATAAGCGAGATAAAAAAAAACGCGAGCTCATGTGAAACATAATTTCGTTCTGGATACCAGCGTTATAGAAGAGAGTTTTGGAAAACCGGCCACATACCGCGCTAATCAGAGATTCAAGCTCTCGAATGATTCCTAATACTCCTATGAAAAATTCTTGTCCAGTGCATCGAATCGATTATTCACTTATTGCCGCCTAACAGAAAAGTGCTAGAAAATTTTCAAAAAGTTGATGGTCAGTGAAAGGCTAAAGATAGCATCTTTCGCGACTCGGCATTCGAATTCCATTATACTATTGTCAATGTGAGGCGATAGATTTTCACAAAAAAAACTTTTGTGGAGCACCTGTTACAAATGTTTAGCGTTGAAACTGAACGAGCATAGAGATACTTAGAAATAGTGTCAAGCACAAACTAACCATTTCTTAGAAGATTTCTGTACAGAAAGTTAATAACCCTTAGGGTACGATGGGGGATAGTGGAGTGGCTAGTCATGCTAACTACAGCAAAGTACGATGCTAGTTCAGGCCTCTCTCTCAATGCTCTCCAGTAAGTCTACATAGGGACCGTTTAGCTCGGCTGTCCCTACAATTATGAGGAAAACAGACTGGACCATTATTTTTTAAAGATGAACTCCTCAAGTAACAGTCGAGAAAAATCTCAAAATGTGCGAGAACCTTTATGAAAGATTAATTCAACTAGAAGGAGCTGAGTGCAAGAAGTGCTTGGATCACCTCAATAGTTATGACGACGTATTATTATACCGCTGATCGTCGAGTACTCAAACGGGCATTCTACACACCAAGCTATCGAAGATAAAGTGGTCGCACACGGTTAGGTAAGGTGCCTAATAGCAAATAGAACTATAGTTCAAGAAGAAAATGATACACTAATGGTGATAGCAGATGAGGAAATGGGAGAAGGAATGAGAGTAGAAGACAAGCGAAGAGAAAGGAGAGACTAGCAGCATGAATCAGATATTTAGTGACCTAATGACCTGAGTATGAAGGTCGCAGCAAAAATGGCACCCAGACAATTTTACAAATTCGAAAACAAGATGCTAGAACTAAGAGGTAGTGTAAAGACGGCATATTCAGGGCACGGTAAGTTTAGAGATACGGTAGTACAATGGAAATGAACTATCAGAAAATGAAAAGCAAATTTGTTACAGGGCAAAAATACCTGCTTGAAAGCGTGATATATAGGTGGAGCTAAGGGACATTGTAATTCCTCATTATATAGGTACATATATCCACTAGTGTATGAGACTAGAAAGTGATGCCGTTGACCTGAATATCTATTTACATATATATGAATGTAAACTGAAGAAAAAGATTAGGACTCATAAAACTAAGCGCAAAATAGTCATGAGAATATCGCGTACACACGAAAAGAAAGGAAGAAAGAAACGGAAAAATATGTGACAAACCGGGTACCCATCGCAAACAAGTTACACCAGTCTTGTCAATAAATCGCTCTTCGTTATACAGACGACTCGCTTGATATTCCTTATGAAGTGGATCAATCAATTGAATTTGACCAGCAGAAAACCCGATTATAAGACTATAAAAACGTTGAGATATGGGGGCAGGATTAAAAGAAATATCAGTTGTACCAAGACAAAGAGAAATATAACCCACCTACAGCTCGTACTCGTGGCGGTCTCTTGATTAAAATGATGGCAAGTGGGATAAGTACCTTTATAGACACGTTTATCAATTGGTTTACTTAGATCAGCAGCTGTGTGTATACCCCTGAAAGTAATGTGAAAATGAATAGACAACCAAATCACATCCCGTACATACGATCAAATTCGTAGATTGACAAGGGATACGGAAAAGTTAGAGCGTATGTGACCCAGTGACTAGAGGTGTTCTGCGTCGCACACAAGGTCGCAGATTCGACCTCGTGCTCATCGCCCACCAAGCCTTCAAACACTCCGGGATCGGTGAATTGGTACTAGACATGTCTGAGAGGATAGCAGGACTGATAATGATATAGCGGTAGGCCACCTCAAGTCACTGTAAAGGTCATACAAGCATTCAATCACTTAAGAACGAAACTCGAAATTCAAAGACGAATGCATAGCGCATCCAATAGGAATTAATCAACGCCGAGAGCATCCTTTTCATATGGAAAAGATGAGAGAAATCAACTTCTGAGTAAGCAGATATCACTCTAAACTTACTTATATAAATAAACGTAAAGCTCTCGGCCAACATTGAAGCAAATTCTGTCAGCAGTAGCTAAGTCTTCACGGCAATTCTCATCGAAATCCAAAGAATCATGTTCCTGAAAATGGCCATATCCGCTAACTGACTGGGAAGAGTACTAACAGTGACAATTGCTCAGGTTAAACAATGCGTATCTTATGCAAAGATGCTCAGTGGTACGCAAAACCTTTGATCCCAGGCGTGAGTATAATCCCTGTTTCACTCTTACCAGAACGCGTCCTACGACTGCACCACCGAGGTCACCGCTATGATACCACTTTTCCTCAATAGCTGTGAGCTAAGATAAGTTAGATAGATAAGTAGATAAGTTTAATATTAGTGCCTGCTTATCAGACCAAACACATCAATGGGAGGTTTCTGACAGCTTTGATAGCTTATGTCGAAAAAACTATGGTAGCAGAGTGGCGGCCTAAGTGGTGCAGTGGTAGCACACGGCTTCTGGTAAGGGTAAAATGAGGTCTCAACCCTAGCTGGAATCAAATGTGCTGAATTTCATACAACATAGATTTAGAAATACAAAACCATAACACTGCTGAAAAGCAGTGAAATAAAAAACTTATACAAAATAACAACAGGAGCAAGAAACGGTATGGTCGATTTCAGAATCAAAAAGAATACAGTAGAAACAGCATATTAGAGCATTGGAAATTGTAAGCAATATGAGATACTGAAACTGGAAGGACGTCAGGTTTTGAGCTATATGCCCAAGATCTCAATTATTCGTTGCTATGGGCGTCGAAGGAATTGGGTTAGGCAATGCCATAACTGCTAAAAAATTGATTGCCGAGTAGTCGTAATGTTACTAACCTCCGATCTAGATGGCGGTGATTTCTTTCCACTGATCAGCGATAGAAAAGAAACTCGAACGGGTGCACAGGCAACATTTGCAGTGCCTGGCTGCATCTGTAAAACGGGGTTGAATACGAGAATAGAGATTCGATTAGTACCATACGCACAGATATGCTAACATATACACATTCACTTTTATGTGTGTACACATAAATTATAATAAGTGAATGCTTTTGTAAACATGAGAACAAAATTAGCGATCAATGAAAGGCACCTGATTCATTGGAATCCTATTCGGACGCGAATATTCTGCCATAGTCACCAGTTTGTACGTGCCTTCCCTAACCGTAAAATGTATTTTGAGCTCTTCTTTCGGTTGATTTAAAGCGTGATTCAGAAGAGCCCCTGGAATAGAAGTTTATTAGCACCCCTCCAAAGAGCCTCAGATTACTTGAGTCGTAACTGAAAGGAATAATGTCGTAATGAGATAATTCACTTCTACAGCTCTCCCTTGCCCCCCCCCCCCCCACTTTATGAATAAATTTCAAAAAGAAGCAACAATTAGGATTTGTTCTAGATAAACCCATTGCTCTTTCTTTAATTCCGTTCCAATGAGCACCAAGTTCAATCGTTTGGAAAATTTCATAAAGCATAAAAATCTTCAAGCAAGAACATCATTTTTCTCACAGGGAAACTGTGTCAACTTTATGAAGAATTGGTAATTAAAGATCTAAAGCAACTACTTTCTCAGTGACAGTAACGAGGTTGGTAAAGGTGGGGTTTATTCAAAGCAATATTGACCGGCGTTTCAAGAGCCACCTTCTTCAAAACCTGAAAAGGCGAGATCGATAGAAAATCTACCCCATCAAACGCTTCACTAACCTCAGCAGGAAAAACTTTTTACCCTAATTTCCGTTCCCATGACCAAAAAAGAAACTCTTAAAACATTTCGAATGAATTTCAATACTATCTGGATCAGCCTCAAAAAGGGTCTTGTGATAACACGAAACTCCGTCCTCAGGCTAGCTTTTCTGACCAGAGGTACGCACGTTGCTGGTCAATGTTTCACATTCTGTGCGGCTAATCTCCAATGATCAATTGAAAGACTCTAAAAGAACAAAAGAACTGCATAAAAGAAGCTCTTAACTATGAAGACAAAAATTTGTTTCGAATCTCATGTCGAGGATATCAAAATGTTTGAAACTGAGTAAATGGCAGGTTATTCTCACCTTCCAGGCTCTGAGGCGAAATCGCCGAAAACTCAGCCAACATTGTATTGAATGAATAATGCTGTGAACAACCTTGTGTTAGCTCTTTAAAAGAAAAAAGTTAGAGTCAAGGCCCAGCAAACCCTCTTCCTCTTTGGAACGAGCAAGAAACAAGCAAGCAGAACGTTGCCGGCAACCGCATTAAAATAAGTATTAATGGAGTAATCACTAAACAGTTTTCGACAAGCTAATTTCTTGAAACCGTTGTTCTTTGGGTTAAAAATTAGATTGTTTCAAAAGCCAATTCAAAAGGCCCCGTGTGCAAAAAATCATGCACGTCGTCCCAAGTGAATTCATAGGAGGTAGGTCAAGGGGGTGTTCCGCAGAGTACTAAAAAACCTGAAAGAAATACATAGAATATTTCGACGATTATGCAGCAATACCTTCACTGAGAGCAGCAACCGATTGCAGTCCACTAGTGCTCGCAAGCGTAGATGATGGCCCCAATAAGTGATTGTGCATCATCATAACTAAATCAATACAAAATCAATTGTAAAAGAAAAAAATCCAGATCATATTTTTTTCGCTAAGTGTAAATTCACAGACACAAGGTTTCAATTTCACTAAATTCATTTGGTTGCCAACAGAATGGTCGATACCTTGCATAACAGAAAGCGTAACACTAAAGCAAAAGCTCCGGTAGTGTAATGGTTAGCATGCGCTCCCAGAAAGGGTGAGATGCAAGTCTAGCCGCAGCATGAGGTTCGAGGTTTTGCATATCACTCAACATTATTGATACTTTATTGTTTGAAAAGACAGACATTAATGGAGAGTTATAATCCCATAAGGGCTGGTGGTGGGCCGGACACGTGATGCGCTTCAACGACAACCGATGGACGAGAGCCGTTACCGACTGGATTCCTCGAGATATCAATCGCTCTCAAGAAACCACTGACCCGATGGTCCAATTTCTTGACGAAAGGCATAGAAGATAAGTATGATGCTAAAAGGATTTCTAGAGCAAAGAGACCCACTGGGCTACTCTTGCACGAGATAGGGAAAAATGGAAGAGTTGCTGGTACCAGCTCGAGTCACTCGACGATCAACAGACGACAGGTGATACAGGTGATGACCCATAAATTGTGCCTAAGTCTAAGTTTTAGCCTAAGGAAATCGATATAGGAAATACTTTGAAAATTGGTGGGACCAGAACTCTCCACAACAGCGAAAGGATATTCTAATATCGAACTACAATTTACAGATGTACCAACCTTACCATTTTTTTCCTTGCATAAAGACTAATCGAAGCCAAAAGAATTCTACATTTTACTTGGGAAGCTGATATTAGAGGAAGCCTAGGCGCCAAGCCAAGGCACCTGAGTGGCACATGGTTATCTTCTGAGTGGAAGAGCAGTGATGTGAAAAAAAAAACAAGACGTGATAGTAGGGCTCGTCGAGCTAAAAAAAACACCCTCCGCTCTTTGAAAGGAACAAAGATGAGTAGACAGACCCTTAACTGCTATTTTGGAGTCATTCAGCAACAGGCAACGAGAAGCAAGGATGATCCAATGTGAGAACATATGATCAATCAAACAAGCCGTTAAAATAATCATCTCCACTCCAAAGAAGACGACGACAGAAACGTCAAAAGGTTGGTCAAATAGACCTTATTTTTAACTGAATTTTCCCTATTTCACCGTCCTTTTAGCAATGGCACGAAGTTATGAATAGATATCCGATAATGTTGAACGATATGCAAAACTTTCACCCTCAGAAAGGAATCGAACTTGCATCTCACCCTTCCCCAGGAAGCTCGTGTTAACCCATTGCACTGACGACGCTGCTCTTTTGTTATCACTTGCTCTCCGCGATACAAGGTATCGTCGATATGTCAGTATGCTTGACAGGCCACATAGCTCAGATACCACTTTCTCTGAAAATAGCGGATTCACCCATTACTTCTTTCGCATTTCGACACTTTCGCAACTTGCATTGTTATATATCAGATGAGATCAATTGATTGACAATATAAACACCTTGCAATCTTTTTTGAGCCACCAGTGACAGACCACTGACATGCGTGGCTCAAAAATGATTGCAAGGCATATTGAATTTTAGCTGTGGTCTTAAGAAACCCTCGAAACGAAAGTTATCATATAAACACTATTATGACCAATGACTTGCAATCATTTGCTGGGCAAAGATTAGCTAAACTTAAGCCTAAATTTCAGACTGCCAACAAGATGATATTGGCCGTCACTTGAGTTTTAGCACTGAAGCACTAAACACCAAACTTATTGACCAGAAGTGATTGAAACTGCATGATTTTGGCATCGTTCAATTGCGCATTTTCTTGTCAACATTTTGATGTACAACTTGCCTATACCTGCTTCAACATGGAGCGTTCTTGGGAACAATTTCGCTTACTACGCATGCACGAATGGCGCATAGAAGATGCTAATGAAGCGGCGCGCAAGACTAATGGAGCTTGGGGCGATGAGACGGTTGTGGACGGACGACTAGGCAATGGTTCGCGAAGTTCAAAGCTGAAGAGAACAGTCTGGAAGATCAGCCGCGCCGAACCGCCCACAGAAGCTTCATTAACCTCAAACGCCGCTTCTCTAGCATTTTTCCCCACTCCTCATTGCTGCATGAATGGCAAGAGAGTTTGTTCCGACGACAGCTTCATCTAACAGCAAGTATAGACAAGTTGCATACCAAAATATTCGCCAGAAAATTCGCAATTGAACGATGCCAAAACATAATACTTCAATTACCTCTGGGTAAAAAATTTGGTGGGTTCTTTTCCATTATGGAAACCTGGCAGTTAAAATGAAAAATCGACCTCATTCGCTGGATAAGAACTTTTCATAAGAGTGTTAGTAACCAATCGAAAGCTCAAATTTTTGGCTACAGCCTCAAGTGGGCGGTTTTCGAAAAGCTTTTTTGACGCTGATACAGAAGGAAATTTTTTGCGCTTCAGACGCGCATATTTCTCTTCGGACAGAATTCTTTTTTTGGACTATTAGTAAACATTCGATAGTGTAATGCTTGCTGATTCCAATGCTGTGCCTATTTTCTGGAAACACCATTTCTCTTCAACGCAGCGAGTAAGATAAGTTGAATTCAGATACGCGAGCAGTGGTCTTTGGCCATATCACTTGCCGCTGAGTAGATGCGGCACGTGTGCTGACACAATGATCGATCGATTTTCGAGCATATGAACGTATAAAGAGATATCGCGTGTGCAGTTCACGTAGCCGCCTCAACCAGCGGCGCATGAATTGGCCAAAGACCATTTTGCTCGCGTATGTGAATTCAACTTATTTTCCTCCTGCCTTGCAGGGAAACGGTCTTCCCATAAAATAAGCACAGTATCGGGATCAGCAAACATTACGCTATCGAATGATTGCTGATAGTCCAAAGAAAAAGCTCTGCCCGGCGAGAAATATGCGCGTATGAGACATAGTTTTGTTTTAGATTCTACAGCGCTATGAAAGGGCCTTTTCGGAAACCGGCCACGTAGAGCTGTAGCGGGAAATCTAAGCTTTCGAATGATCACTAAAATTCCTAGAAGAAACTCCTGCCAACGGAAGAAATCGAATATTCATTTGTCGCCTCATAATGGACAAATAATTTGGTGCTTATTGCTCTAGTGCCCATACCTATGCGAAGACCTAACAATCAGATGGAGCAATTTCAGGGCTATACGGTGAATTTGCTCCGGTAGCCCAGATCAGTTTCTGGTTGTTTCTGATGACAGGGGGGACAAATGAAAAACCGACCCTCATTTGCTGGAGAGGAAAGTTTCAAAGGACTTTTGGCAACCGTTTCAGAGCTAAGACTTATGACTACCCCCCCCCCCCCCCCACCCCACCCAGATCGCTCGCTTTCTTCTTTTGACGGGTGCTTTTAAAAAACCGGCGACGCGGGGCTGTAGCCAGAAATCTGAGCTTTCGAATAGTTACTAATACTCCTTGAAAACTTCCGCTCCAGTGAATGAGGTCGGTTTTTCACTCGTCCTCTTATCAACAGAAAGACCCCGGTTTCCCGAGAATGTGGTGAATGGCGCACTGCATTCCGATGACGACCGATAGTGCTATGGCCGGGTTCAATATCAGCCCAGACCATAAGAACCTCCTCTAAAATACCAGAGCCTTTTGGTTTCACTCGATGGGAGATAGAAAGAAAAAAAAACTAGTTAAGATAATAATGTGAATGGAATTCTGGGACCACAGAATATTTCGAGACAACGTCGTCTCCTAGAGAAACAAAAAAGAAAAAATAGAACTGGAAAGAACAAGAGGTTATACTTACGCTTATAAATAATACGGCTCTAGTTCCCCGGTAATAACCCCCTGAAACTTAATTCATAAATTTCCCTAACCCGAGAAAACCGCCCTTCTAAAAGACCGGCAAACCCCAAAAAAAGACTAGGAAGACCCGACCGACCGACCTCACGTGTCCTCCTTGATATGACGTCATTCCGCATCTCAAAACAACCGCATAATAGCAAATATCGAAGATCAGCTGACGACGATGACGGGACCACTTCCTCTGAAAGCCTGCCGGACGAACACCTGTTAGGGACCACTCACCGATGCGGTTTTCGTCGACCGCCGCACCGCCGCATCGACGAGAGAATAGCGACGGGGCGCGCCACATTCTCCGTGGTCCACGCTCTCAGCTCCGTTACCTCATTCTCAACCTGCCGGCGACAATTTTGACCTGTCCTCCAAGCGATGACGACGTGATGACGAGTGGTTTGCTGATCGTGCACAGAACCCCCCTCATTGTGACGTTTATGAAATCGAAGTGCGCGTAGCGCAATGATTAGAGACGCCTCTTGGCACACGTGGTCAATGTTTCGATCCCACTCGAGAAGGATTCTCCTCTTTTTTTACAGCCTTATAAGCAGTGTTACGACCTAACAAGTACGTATCCAAAAATGTCGTGTTATGCAAAGCTTCAAACCTCGGACAGAAGTTGAACCCTTACTTCATCCTGATCCTGATGACGCGTGCTAACCGCTGCACCACAGGATTGCTGTCTTTTATCACTCATTCTTCCTCACATGTGAAAGAAATGCAGAAATACGAAAGAATAGATTTATTCATGGCTTAATATGCCCTCACATGGCATAGCTCGAAGCTCAATCGATCAAAGTGTGATAACACAGCTTAACCCTAGATTACAGCAATGAGGACCCAGTTTGTACAGCAATAGCTCAGTGGCTACAAAGAGAAGGACCAAAGATCAAGCTAACAAATCATGCTAAACTCAAATTTGATCTCTAATTACACAGATGAGAAAAAAATTTGATGCATGAGGTAATTCTAGTTCTCATTCTCAACATCCACTACACAGAGAAATGTGAAAATTCGACGGGGAAGTCACTCTCAAAGCTTGACAAAATATGAACAATACTAAATCGCTAGTCTCGATACATAATAAAGAAATGTAAACATTGAATTCCTCTAGTTATAGAAGATTTCTCGGCACCTAAAATTACCACAGAGAGACCAAAACACATGAAGGAAAAAAAGTTATCTGTTCGGGTTGTAAATCTTCTTCTTGACACGAGTGATACGCCATGCATTTGCATCCGCATATTTGTCGAAAAGAGGATCGATCTTCTGATTCTTTTTGAATGTCGATAGTTTCGTTGAGTCGCCCATTTTGAAGAATGACGGCGCGAACTCCACCAACCATCGAGGATCGATTTGCGGTAACCTAAACGGACGACTGCAAGGCAATGAAAACTATTCAGAAATAATCCATAAGATCGACTGTTTTTTACATCTCGTGATAAATATTCAAAATAATCCAAAAAAAGACTGTTTTAAGCCTAAACGAGGTTGGTACGCCAGGGCCATACACCGGTGTTTCGGCCTCCTCATCAGTGACCCATGCCCCACATTAAGCCCTGTATTGTGGCAAGGAGGGAGGCGTATTTGATGATGGCATAGAGTACAATGACAATTTTTTTTTCAAAAACAGTCGATCTTATGGATTAATTTTGGTCTGCCAGCCAAAATCCATCGATTGAACAGTGGTGATGGACCAGTGTCATTGTACACTATGCCATCACCACACACGCCTCCCTCCTTGCTACAATGCGGGGCTTAATGTGGGGCAGGGGTCACTGACGAGGAGCCGAAACCTCCGAAACACCGGTGTATGGCCCTGGCGTACCAACCTCCTCTAGGCTTGAAACGTTTTTTTTTTAAATTATTCAGAGATAGAAAAACCTAGAGATCCAAGAGCTTTCTAATTCGATACTTCATTGACCATTGCGTAATCCAAACCCCCTAAAGAATGCAATCAGAGACAATCTAACTGAAGTATCCGCGGATGCTAGATGATAGGCAAATCATTCGACCCTAGGTGGGAGTTGAACCCGCGTTTCACCCATACCGTGGGCGCCTGTTATCTGTACACCACTGAGGTCCCGTTTGCTACCTCTGTTTTCAATATAAATTCTGCACTCTTTAAAAAATATAAGGCATTAAAAGGTGTGAACTTCCCCAACTAGCTTACCTCTCGCATGTATTCTTTTGTTGTCATCACAAGCTCATGGTATACGACCCATTCAGGTTGATTTTGGAATAGTGCTGAGGACGGATGAATGAAAACATTTTGCCCATCTACGAGTGTCCGATAGCCCTCCTGTAAAAATTCATTTATGTCATAAATGGAAGAAAATCAGGAAAGGTGAAGAGAAGCGGGAAAAAGAATTGCCTGAGGATCGCGCTTCGCAGCATTCTTGAAGAATCCAGAACAGATTGCTTTCTGAATCCGCTGTACATCTCTTCCACAACTAACGAGATCTAACTTATGACGATCCATGATGCCTAGCAGCTGCTTTCGAATATCCTGAAAGCGACATTGATTCATTCCTACACTATGAGATTGTGACTAGTAGATTGTAAAGCAATCATGCAAACTATTCCATTGACTAGTTAGAAATCTCAGGTAGTAGAGATAGCAACAATACTTTCTAATCCCCAAGGTACCGCGTCGCTTTTCACGTGGCGAACAAGGCCACGCTCTAATGAAAATGTAATAGTATTCTGATGTACGAGAAAGACGAGAAAGGGTAACTGCCCGACTGACGAGATCGCAAGATCGAAAGACGTGTATCGGGCTCTATAAGTCAGCCCTGTTTGACAGACCACTACATGCGTGGCTCAAATATGATTGCAAGGCATATTGAAATTTGAGTTGTGGTCTTCGGAAAACACTCGAAAGGAAAGTTATGATATATTCTGATGAAGTTAGACATTGAATTTTTACTGTAATTAAGAGAGATCTTATCGACAGCAAATAGTGGCATATTACTGAAGAGAATTCAAGCTATTTTTGGCAGCATGGACAAAAATGCTTCCAGAATCACGTATTTTTCAACCACATCCTTGGAAAAGAACACATTTACTCTTATCGCATTTTCGATGCTTCAGAATTTCCAATACTTCCCATATACTCTTTTTTATTTCTTGCGTCGTGTTACTGGGGATAGCGCACGCCAATACAAAATTGCCTTGAGAAGCGACAACGCGATCATAGTAGGGGTCCAAGGCGCGAAGCTGCGCGGTCTGTATCAAAATGAGCCATGTGATCCCCAAAGGTTAAGCAACTCCTGAAGTGGACATATAATGCAACTACCTACCTGTGCACGTTTCAAGGTCCTTATCTGTACGTAGTTCTCAAAGCACCACGGTTGGCTAAAATGATGGTGCTTCCATGAATTGTATACGGCAAGCAATGTGACGTGATCACCTTCCGGTTGATGGAATTTGGCTTTCTTCTGGTCTGCCTGCTCTTGCTTCTCCTGAAGTTAGCATTTACTTAAAATTTTCAGACCACATATGATACAAGTACAATCGAAAAAAGAGTCGCAGTAACATACCTTCGGTCGGTAGAAGACATTTTGAACGGAAAGCATCGAAACAATCGTGAGCACTTCTTCTGAACATCCTAACTCAACTGACATTATAAGCAGCTTCGCCAAGGACGGCTCTAGTGGGAATTCCGCCATCTGAAGTTCGAATAAAGGATATTTCAAATTTCAAGCCATCAATGATACAAGATCTTTTTGAAGGTGCCACACCAGAAAGAGTCAAAAAATCTCACTCGTCTGCCAAGTTTGGTCAGCAGTCCATCACCATCCAAAGCAGACAAGGTGTGCAACTGATGAAGCGCAGTAATCATCGAATCCAGTGGAGGAGCATCCATAAAATCAAAATCAATGAGATTGTTGATGCCCATCGCTTTGAGCTGAAGTAGTGTCGCGGCCAGATTGGTACGTTGAATCTCCGGAACAGGAGTGGGCAACATTTCATCTCTAGATAAAGATCTTTTAGAGTCACTCATAAGCAGTAAGTCCCGAATAATACATAAAAGGAAACAGCATATGGGTACAAACCTATAAGCCCTCTCTGTATAGAGGCGATAGCACTTTCCAGGTCCTGTTCTTCCTGCACGTCCTGCTCGTTGCTTCGCAGCTGCTTGACTGATAGGTGTTACAACCTGAACAATACTCTTGGTTACTGGAGAAACGCTTTCTTAACGAAGCATCTTAAGATAAATTCGAGCTTACCAGTGAGTCCATCCCACTTTTCGGATTGTAAATCTTCTGCTTAACAAAGCCAGGATCGATGACGTAGTAGATCCCATCGATAGTCAATGAAGTTTCAGCGATATTGGTAGCAATCACGACCTGAAAATCATGAAAGGTGGACGATTCCGTGTCTCGCATAGTGCTTTTGAACGGTAAAAAAAGAAATCCAATGAAAGTTCTACAGAGCTATCCAAGGGTGCTGAATGATAGGTAAAACTTTCCACTTCGATTGTGGGTTGAACCCGCGTTCCACCCTTGCGGCTCGTGCTAACACTACACCGAGGCCACCACTTTACCTATTCCATAACTCATTTTAATTGGATTTGATGCCGATAAGTGCTCACCAGACCAAACCCTTCAAAGGTTGGCTGTTGGCACCTTCGACAGCTCATATCGAAGAAATAGTGATAGCAGAGAGCTGATCTCGGTGGTGTAGTGCTAGCATACGCTCTCCGTAAGGATGAAAGAATGGTTCAACTCCCGTCTGGTATGAAATTTCACTTAACACTCAGCATCTTTGGTTGTATATTTACAACATCACAACATTGCATATCATTGATTTGCCTGAAATTCGCACCAGTCCATCCTAGACAGTGGATAAGAAAAAGAAATTTTCTTTGAAAAGGCTTAAAGTATATGTAAAACCAGTGACTTCATTAACTGCATCGGGATTCGCTACTATGAATCTCCCTACTTGATAATGTCGCTGTGGAATTACCGATTTAGTGCAAGAGTAGGTGCCCCACGAGATCTCGACAATAGATCGAATCCATGTAATTCGATCAGTTCAACAATCTCGGAGAAAGCAGTCCTAACGGAAAATATAGTATTGATTGATTTTAAACACCAAAAAAGTACCTTTCTTTTCCCAGGAGGAGCTGGATCAAATATACGGGTCTGCATTTCCGACGGCAATGCTCCGTACACTGGCAAAATAATTAGTTCAGGAACATCGGGTCCTAATGCCTTCATTCGCTCATAGAGCACCTCACAAGAAGTGTCAATCTCCTCCTGAAACGCAATAGAAGAATATTTATTGAGTCAAATGACTCTTAGAATACCAGAAAGCCCAAATGAACTGCAAGTAGTAATCTTTTCCAAAAAGCTTTTTAACTAATGAAGTACCTGTCCCGTGAGGAAGACTAGAATATCACCAGGGGGTTCTGTTAAATGTATTTGCATAACAGTTATATGTGCCGCATCCAAATAGTCCGTTTCTGGTTCTTTTGTGTACAATATCTCCACCGGGAAGGTACGTCCAGGTATCGTGAAAATTGGAGCTTCGAAGAAGTACTCCGAGAACTTCACAGCGTCAAGGGTGGCACTGAAAAAGATATCATAAAAATTCTTGCCTACTCATTTTGCCTTGATGAACAGATCGCTGAAGAAAAAGCTATTTTCCCCTATCGCCATAGATTACCAACCCTACGATAAAAACGTGTTTCTGCTTTTCCTTGAAATTTTACTAACCATTCTACAGCTCAAATCAGGAAAAATTGATAGCTGCATTTTATTCCTGGAAAACTTTGTCGCCGCGCTGTAGCGGAAAAGATAAAAATTATACTTCGCCCTCAACGCGTCGGGGGCATTTCTCTTATTTATTCCAAGATTCTTTCTTTAGTTCGCGAAAATTTTTGGGCCTTTTTGTATTGCAAATGTGGAAGAACTTCGCTCTATCGCTCTGTGAGCATAGGCTTTCCTTTTCACTTCAAATCGCCAAATAAACCTGCTACAGAACTTAAGCCTAAGCATAAGCTCATACCTAAACAGTCTAGGCCCATGCATGAAAAGCATATGAACGTGTAGAGATTTTGTAGAATCAAAATCATGAATTTTATAAAGAATTTTTTTCAAAGCGAAGACAAAATCTAAATTAAGAAACAGAAGTCGCACGCCACATGTGAATGGTGCCGTGCCATCAATAAACCACTCAATTTATCATAGCCCACTCGCACACCGGTAGCCGGCGAGAAATGTGCGCCGAGTGCGAAATTTCCTTATGACTGCTACAGCGCACTAAGAAGGTCTTTTTTTTGAAAGCTAAGTACATCGTCAATGGTGCCGCGATTTACTGTCCAGCGAAAAAATGTCCTGATGTGAAACGTGGATTTACTTTTACTCCTATAGCATAAGAGAAAGTTCTTTCTTGAAACCAACCCACCGCCGAAATTCTTGAGATTTAAGCTGTCGAATAAATATTGAAATTTGGAAAAAACATATAAAAAGTTTCCTAAAAAGATAACCAAAGAAAGAATGACCTACCTTGTGATGATGAGCTTGAGATCAGATCGTTTCTTAGCCGCTGCTTTCAGCAAACCAAACAGAACATCGGTGTGAATCGTTCTTTCGTGTGCTTCATCCAACATGATAAGCGAATAGGACATAAGATCTGGATCGACCAAGCATTCCCGCAAAAGCATACCGTCCGTCATGTATTTGATTATCGTATCCTGACTATAATGACGAGAAATAGAAGGGTTATATAAGATTTCAAAAAATCTAACATCTACCGATGAGCTCGTGTGGTGCAGTGGTTACTGATGGTCTGCGATGCACACACTGATCAATCTATCGATGATTCGATCCTGCGCTCAAGGTCCAACAAGCTATCCATTTCTCCACGGTCGGTAGATTGTACAACTTGTCTGGGAGGATCGCAGCACTGACTCAATACATCGGCAGGTTACCGAGAGCCATTTCAAAGGCCAGATAAGCATTCAATCACCTCAAAGTGCTTGATGAGGACAGATCAATGGCGCATCTCACAGGGACTGATTAACGTCAAAAGTTTTTTCTTTTATTAGTTTAGACATCTAGCGACAAAAGGATACGGCTCTCATCACTGAATACTCCCTAAAGGATGCGCCACGCATTCATCATCATCTATCATCGTAATAAGTGACTGAATGCATATGTCGTCTTTAAAATGAATCTCAAAGACCTGCGATGCATCATGTCAGTGCTGCTAAACTCCCAAGGAAGTTTTTATCAATCGTCTACCTCCGAGAAGTGGAAGGCTTGGTGAGCCATGGGCGCGATCCTACCGACCACGTGTGTCGCAGGGCACCTCTAACCACTGCACGATGCACGACACATCTATTAGGATGACAAGATATTTCCAGGACTTTCTGTTTTCTTGAATTATTCTCATGCATTTGAATCTTTGTTTTTACTACTGTTTAGAGCACCTTCTTGTGATTACTTTGATATCCAACACTAATACGTTCGTTTTCAGATGGAACTGTCACGAGAAAAAATGATTGTTGAGGTTACACGAGGATCGTTCGGATTCAAGTGCTGCTGAGACTTTCCGCCGGATTAGCGAGGTGTGGGGTGACGGAACAGTTGCAAGAACTGCAACTTTTAATCATTTTAATGAATTCAGGCTCGGAACGGAGATTTGACGCACAAGCAAAGAGTCTGCTGCCCAGAAGAAATTGACCGGCAAGATATTTTGAATGCAGCTGAGACGTGGATTCACGAAATGATTGAAATCATGAATCACGCCGGAAAGTGGGAGCAAGTGATTGAAGTTGAAAGCAAATACTCTGACTGATTATTTGTTGTCTTTCCTTGTTGAAAAAATGGGATAAGCTTGCGTAAAAAGGAGAAATCCGGAAAATTTCTTGCCAACCTAATAGTGATATTTATCTATAGAGATTCTAGAAAAAAAAATGAAAAAAGCACTCGCCTTGTACAATCCTCAAAACGGATTGTATATCCAACTTCTTGACCGAGCTTAGCACCGAACTCCTCAGCGACACGTTTCGCCACTGACATAGCAGCCACACGCCTTTAACAATTACTTATCATTTTTTCAAAATCGACATCAATTCAGTATTGAAAGGGACAATCGATATTTTCATAATTTTCAGTAGCTTGAATATATTGATTACTAAATAGCTGTGTACTTTTGAGACAACAAGTATGACTGATAACCCATATGTGCGAAGTTAGTAGCGTGGCTTTTAGCTAAAGGATAGAAGGTTAAAGCTCTCGTCGTTGACTAACCCCTGAAGGACTTGCGAACTTTCTCCGGACAAGCCTTTTACCAGATTTTCGACCCCAGAAAGATAGTTTATGGCGAACCCGGAGAGGTGGGGTCGAACCAGCAACGTCTTTGTGATGATCAGTACCACTACCGATACGCACTAGCCCGCTTACATAGTTGTAATTCACATTTTCCCTTTATTTGACCCGCAGCGCAGTTCTTTCCTTTTTTTACGGCGTGGTTCGCAGAATTACTTGCCTCTGGACTCGCTTCCTCGAAATCATCGCTTGTTGAAGGATTTCATCTTTCACGAAAACGTCGTAGAATACTGTCTGGGCATATTTACTTATAGTGCTTTCAGGAATATCAACTAGGCGTCGAGCCGGTCAAGTACCACTAACATTCGGCCAAAGCCCCCTCAAATCTTTTGATAGCGAAAATCAGAACAATAATTCAGTGGACACACTACGCACAAAATCTAATATTTAACAACCGCCATCTATAAAAAATTTTGGCGGCAATATATCTATAAATATGACAAAATGCAGAGGCCAGAAGAACTCCATTGATAATAAAGATATCAATTTACATCTGAAGCACAAATATACCTCGGTTGCGTACAACCAATTCGACCTTTTCGCGCAAAGCCAGCTTCGACAGCATACTGAGTTATTTGGGTAGTTTTGCCCGAACCAGTCTCACCAATTACGACAAGAATCTGATTGTCCGCCATAGCCTAGAATGGAAGTGGACCTATGACTTTGTCTGTACACTAAATTGCCTGATTTAAGAGAATAAGGCTATAAAAAAGATAGCAGATAGAGGAAAAAGTTTCGCGACTTACCCAGTTACAAAGGGATGCGCCATGCATTCAACTCCATTCGTGGCATCGTTTGAAGTGACTGAATGCATCTAGCCTTTTCAATGAGTCGCGCAGAGCTTCCGATGTATCGTGTAAGTGTTGGTGTTCTCCCAAACAAGTCTGGCACCAACCACCGACCCTCTAGGGATAGAAGGCCTTGTGAGCCTTGAGCGCGGGATCCGTCCGTAGACTACCCATCGCTCGACCACGGGTCGGAGAGCACCTCCAACAATTGCGCCACAGGAGCTCTCAAGAAATTTGAGGCTGCAGTAGCTAAAATAGCTTTAAAAAAAACATACTTGGATCAGTGACTTCTTCAGTGCGAAAATCGGTAGAGACTCTCTCTGCTCTTTCATGCTCAGATTAGTGCGTCTGCCATATGTTGCCTTTCCGCCAGCTGTGACATGTTTCATCCATTCTGGCATATCCTATACGATAGATACTTTAGGAGAACTCTCCAGCAACCTCCTGTCAATAGTGCACCACTTCCACTACCTTATCCCTTCTCATAGGCCCTCTAGAATCGTCATTATCCAGCTCTCTGTCCTGCATTGGATCGAGAATCCTTGTGCTTGTAGAACGCAATCCACTATTCCGTTCGGCATCTTTCTCACGCTGAGCTTGTATCTTCGCTTCACGCCTCTCTTTTGCTAGTGCTCCCTAAACGTCATAATTACAGAACTGAAAAAAACTCTCTTAAACTTCAAGTCTATCAAACCTGCATCAATGCCGCTTGTGCCATACTACCATCCGGATTCTTTACCACCTTTACTGGTTCGATTTCTTGATTTCCTTTGCCGTAACCCCGAAGAAACTCAGGCTCTTCTTCCACCAGCTCAACCTCGTAGTCCTCGCCGTCGCTTTCTTCTAGAACTCATGAAATAAGGACAATGGGAAAAGAGATAACCTTATACCTTCTTCATGAGATCATTCCCGAACTATCCATACGATCAGGTTTATAGTGGAGGAAAGAACCAAACCATCATCTCTGCGCAGCACGCCTGAGTCTTCATCAAAATCAGGCCTATCCAGATTCGTAACAACCCCGGCTCCTACCATTTGTTGCCATTCCCATCTTTCGGGTGTCGACATTCGAACGCGACTTTTACCACTGTAAAAGAAAAGATATGGTAACATCTGTGCAACTCTTCTATTAGAGACAAGAAACATTTACTACCTCGTACTTGGAGCAACAGAACTCAACATGCTTGAGTTTTCAGGATTCGCCCAAGGAGCTTCTGGATTTCGCAAATCACTAACGCCAACTGCATCGGATGGTAACGGTGCTTCCTGTGGATTGAGATCTTCTCCGGTCGCTTGATCCACCTCTTTCATAGACAAGGAGATCTTCCCTCCTTCAACTTTCAAAACCTGAACGTTTTCCATCGACTGTATGTAAATAGCTGCGAGTCACATTAGCCTTCGAATTTCAAACCAACCTTTACTTTGACATGTTGGCCTCTGTTGAGCACATCGGCGACAGCATTTACTCGCTCATTCTTCAACTGAGATATATGACACAAGCCTGAGTTTGCTGTCGTATACCTTCTAGCTAAACAATAAGAGTAAGAAAACCGATGTGTACACGTAGGAACTGCTTTGAATGAAGAAAAACACACCTGAATGAACGCTCCAAATGACTGAATGCTCACTACCCTACCATTGTAGATGTGCCCTACTTCAGCGGCATCTGGTAAGTCCCGGTAATCCCTGTCTCGCTTTCGCTCTCTGTCAGACTTTCCGTGTCTACTCTTATATCGATGCCTCTCCGAGCTGACCTGAACAAATGTTGAAATGAGACTATTGGGTCATGGGTCGAGCAACGAAACATACCAAATGCACAGCTACAGTATAAGAGCATACCTGGGGAACTATTTGACAATAAATACCTGGAACTTGAAGAGCGTCTCCTTTTGCGTCTGTCTCGATTTCTAGACCTGTCTCTGCTTGAACTACGCGCAGGACTTTTCCTAGACCTGCTACTATCCCTTCGTTTCTTTCTGATGAGAGCTAGGCGATTTCTTCCTTAGTGTTTCGGATTCCTCCACGTTTTCGTCCTTCTAAACACAGATCATTTAGATAATATGAGATTGGCCAAATCTCATATTTTTTCAAACACTCACTACTGCCTTCCATTTCGGAACAAGACTTTCTAATTGATCCATCATGTCGTCAGTATTGCTGTTGGGCATCGCCAGGGCAGGAAGCCATTGCCTAAAACATAAATTTAGTTCCTCGTGATTTGGCGCATATCAGGAGATTTTTGTTCAGAAAAATGGAATAAATTCAACATGAGCCACAAAGTTCAACGGCTAGAACACACCTTAATCTCCTCTTTGCATCGGAAATCAGCGTGATCTTTATGAGTACCTGACAACGGCTTTTTCTGGCATTTCTTACCTTTCGACATTTGGTAACATATGGTGGATCAAACGCAGAAGATTCGCAGTGAGTGAGTCATCAAACTGAAATGGAAAAAATACATGCGACAGCAGAAACGGTACTACCAATCGTAGCAAACTTGGGTAAAAGAACGTCACCTGTTCTCCAAGTCCTCTTCAGCTAGAGCCCTTTTGAATTTGTCAAACGTTTTACTGATGGTTGCCAGCTCGATGATAAACTCAGCAACATCCTTGTCCTTGATCCCAAAGTGATTGTCGAGTTCAGAACAGACTTTAGAAACCAATGACAAGCGCTCGAGTTCTTCCATTATTCTGCAAATATTAATGTGAAAAATTGCGACTGACAGAGCGAATGCGACGCGACGACACGGCTTTGAGACACCGTATGAGATATCAGTTCATTCCATTAGTTTTGGCACTAGAATAAACACCAAATTTCTCTACCACAACTAATTGAAATTGCCTGATTTAGTACCGTTCAAATACGCATTTTCTCGTGAACATTTTGGTAAAACAACTTGTTTACTCTAGCTTTGAAATGGAGTTATCTTGGGAACAAATTCGCTAGCTACTCATTCATGAATGGCGCGTAGGGAAGGATGATAGTGAGTCGGCGCCCAAGATAATAGGGTGTGGGGAGGTGATACGGTTGCAGAAAAGAACGGCCAGGAAGTGGTTTGTGAAGTTCAAAGCTGGAGCGAAGAGTCTGAACGATCAGTCATGCTCGAGCCATCCAACAGGAAGCCTCCATTAATCTTGCGCGTTGCTTCACTAGCATTTTTCCCTAGGCGCCATTCTGCATGAATAGCAAGCGAATTTGTTCCCACGACAGCTTCACTTTGAAGCAAGTATAGGCAAATTGTACACAAAATGTACGCAAAAAATAGTGCGATTGAACGATACCAAAACCGAATGATGCAGAGTGGTGGGCAAAAATGTTTGTGCAGCTGGGACGCCGAACCCAAATTTAACTCTTTCCGGGAGCGCGAAGTGAATCGTTGCACTACCGACGCTCGTTCTGCACAGCTCTCTTTCCACAACACAACGCGTTATCTGTCAACAGCCAGCTCTGGTCTACGATCTGGCGTGGGCAGTCACTTATCGGCATTGAACCATCTTATGCCAAAACCATAGAATTTCGATTACTTCTCGATAAGAATTTGGTGCTTATTGCTTTGGTGACAGAACTCATGGAACATTATATCTATGGTACATGACAGCGCAGGAAACCAGCGAACTAGAAGTGACTGGAAATGCAATCTTTGACACACGAAGGAGATACGACTGATTTCTCACAAATGGTTTCAACCCTTTCGGGACGGCGTGTACAAGAACGACACACGCGCGTCGGCGCTCTTCGAATGGCTTACAAAGATTGACACTAATTCCAAAGAGTTCATTTGTTTTCATAGCACACCATAAGTCTACATAAGCAGAGTTACCTGCTGTCTGTGGCCGAGTGGCTAGTGATGCTCGATGCGAGACTGAACCTCTACGGTCCCCCATTATTTCGGGCGATAGAAAACGAACGCTCCAACTTGGCTATCCTCAAGATTGCAAAGGGACGCGCTCAGTTAGTAATTCAATAAGTTCATGAAGAAGATGAAGTTCTCAAGCAAGCCAGGAGACAAAGCAAAGTAAGGAGTACTGGGATCCTCACATATGAAAAAGTGTGATGAGTTCAATGAAGAGTGATCAGATATTCCTAATTCTTCAGCTGCTGAAAAATTGTATTATCTCTCGCCAGCCACTCTTCAAGCCGTCTCAGCCGCTTGCCCAGCGAAAATGACCGCTGTGGCAGAAAGGATTAATCTGCCGTAAAGCAGAAGGAATAAGGCTCGCCGGTTGACCGATAGACTCCCGCGGACCCACACTAGTGAACACGCCCCTTTACGAACGACTCCACCTCCTTCGCCGCGATTAGTCGTGCGACTATCGACTACACCACTATTTCCCGTTGCAAGACCCCCAGCTAAGTTTTGGACAAATTCGCGCGGTCTTGCAACGGAAGGTAGTACTGTAGCCGGCGACTATTCGAAGAAGAGATGGAGTCGTTTCTACGCTGGTGCACACGCTCAGCGTGGGTCCGCGGAAGTCAACGGTTGAACTCAATTTCAGAGCGATAACCATCTGGTTATCGAATTGAGACCGCTTCCATATTCTAACACTACCCGGTCGCTCCTAATCCAATCTTCAGAGCAAAAAGTTCATATGAGTCAAAATAATGCTCTACTTCCTAGAGAGAAAGAGTAATCAAACCTGAAAAAGGGAATGATGCAGTACCTTTCATTTCGATAGGAATCGAACCCACTCGCATCCTTTCGGCGGACACGTGCTAAACTACTGCGCTATCGGGGGGTTCTTTTCCTGTTATCATCACTCTTTCTCCAGTACAATGAGAATGATCGCTCTTGACAATCGCCAATAAGAGTAAAACACCCCTATGAAACTCCATATGAAGAATAGCGCTCTCGGCGCTGATGAATCCTTGAGGATTTCGCTATGCATTCGACTTTATTCGTAGCAACCTTTGAAGGTCATTGGATGCATGTTTGGCCTTTACAGTGAAGAACCTCCGCGGCCTAGCAGTGTATCAAATCAGTGCTTACCATACGCCTAGAAAACTCTGCCGCTTTATTGACCTTGCGAATGAAAGGATTGATGAGGCCTCAGCGCGGAATCGAACATCTATCACGTGCTGATCGGAAAGCATCTCTAGCCACTCGGCCATACATCGCAATACGAATAGAGTTTATTTGGCCACCTTTTTTCTCTGTGAAGAAACCGACGCGAATTATCGACGGTCTGAGAAGATGAAGGTGGAGACGTCTACCGAACAAAGGCCTATTTGTCAACGTCGTCGTACTAGCTGAAACCTAGTAGAAACTGTTCTTGACTTGTGATGCTGGAATTCTCGAAAGTCGAAGATTCGAGGCGATTTCACATAAAAAAGCTAGCCAAATAAACCCTATTCATTAACCGCGTGGTATTGGGTTAATATAAAAGAAACAAGATGTGTGGCGGATTGGTTAAAGCTGCTCTCCAAACCAATCTGTGATCGATGGTTCGATCCCGGCTGAGGGCTCAAACAAACCTTCCATTTCCGAGGTCACTGAATTGGTACCGACTCCATTAGAAAAGATGGTATATATTTCAAAAAATTTCACAACATCCGTAAGCATTTTCGTAAGTTTAGTCTCGACTTAAAAGCCTGAAAAACTGCTTCAAAATACTTTGAAACCGTTAAGGCTTCGAAACACCAAAGAAAGTACTGAAAAAACAAGAGAAAAAAGGAAAGAAATTTGAGAAAAAAAGAGAAAAAAAAGAAGTTACAAAAGTCAAAAGGAACTATTAATGCTCGGAACATTTTCGTAAACACTTCATACGAGTTAACGCCAGCACAACCGAAGGAGTAAAGAGCTTACAAACACGTCATCAGCAGTAATAAACGGTAATCTTTGGCTCAGTGGAAAACCTTGGTGAATCGTAGTCGACAACAAGAGTTCGAAGCCGCTGAAGAACAATAAGCACACGGAAGGACACTGTCGTACCACCTGATATTTCGCGACTCCATCGCGATTTTGGTGTTTTCAGAAAACTCGTCCGCATCATTGCGAAAGGACGAGTAGACTTAGTATATTCGAAATGAGGCGGGCCAGCGAGCCATTTCGAGTAGTCCATTCTCGAAGGTAGTGGGGCAGTGGTGAGTAGAGCCGTGTCGTACACAGACAGTCGATGGTTTAATCGCCCCATGGTTTACTAAACTGTCCACCCTTCCAGGTTCGGAGGTCACCGCAACGTATTGTGAAGGCCGCATATGAGTTCAGTTACCTAAAGCGATGGCTTGGTAATGTCGAATACATGGTGCATCCATCGGGGATTGATTAGCTCCATTTTCTTAGTATTAGGGTTTTTGCAGAATATCGGCACGATTTTTCTTTCTTGCTGCTTCTTCTTCCTGTAGGGGGATGAGGGAGATTGGATTGGCCGACTGGTTAAACTTCCCGCGCGTTCGCCCTCCTAACAACTACCGACAATCAACTACGAATTCCTGAGGAGCACCTCGGCTTGGCTATCCTCTAGATTGCAAGGAAAGTATGCTCGATCAAAAATTCGGCGTTTGTGAAGAAGATCAAGTCCTCAAGCAAGCGTATCAACGCGAGAAGGCGAATCGCTTTAAGAACCGAAGCGAATGACATCCTACTTCCGAAGAAAATCCAAAATCAGTGAAGGATGTCGCGCACAGTTTTCTTGCCCTAAAAGCGATAATCGAGGTCTTCTTGACCCTGTCGTTTGATATGTCTGTTGAGTGCACATCATAAATTGCGTTACAAAGACCGTCCTATTAAGCACATCATGCAGTTGAGATGAAGTATAATCATTTAACACGTTGAGTACCGCGTTAATCTTCACCTGACACGCCGACGCGGTCGCCGGCTGTCGGGCTCGCTCCAATGACAACGTGGTAATTTTCTAATGAAATTGGCCTTCTATCGCCTCTAGAGGAAAATTATGTCCAGTAAATGATAGAATATTTGAAAGAACCTTAATGAGGCTATGGGTAGTAGGAACAGTATGAGTACTTCCTCTACAACACCGCATTTTTGGGGAGGGGGAAAAATCTCAAATCAATCTAATGCGATCTCTTTTTCCATTCTCAGGTGAGATTTGAGGAGGCGGCCCGCATATGAATTCTTTTATAGGATCGTACATTGTAGAAAGCGAGTTTTCAAGTAACAATATCAAAGGAGTGTCAAAAGGAATGTGAAGAATAAAAAGAATTGGAAGGGCATCGCTATCCCACCAATATATTCCATCGGCTTTCGTATAGAAAACTAGCGAAATTGTTCAAGACAACTGATCGCTCTTTCCACCAAAATCACGCTTGTAGGGACCCTCAGTAAAATTCTAGACTTTTGTGGCGACATAGTAACTATAAAATAAAAATTCACTATTAGATAAGTATCAACGAACTCGTGGTGAAGTGTAGACTAACTATAGCTAACTACTGTGAACATAAAGCAATCCTCTTTCGTTAGTAAAACGTGCTATAGAGGTCTTTCACAGACCAAACCTCACATTAAAACTATATCAGACTATCGAAAGACTACAAAATCACGCAAAGAATGAGAAAAATAGCTGGAAAGTTGTATAACAGTTGGAAATGTTTCTGTTTAAGGATTTGATTTTGGTGTTGAAACGTTGAAAAATTTTAAACGCATGGGCCTTGTCTTACTAAAATTATCCTTACAAAAGCCCCTTCTGTGAAACTCATCATTTAATGTTGCTAGTGGCTTCTCAGAATCCCAATTTTCCATATAAAATCCCCTATTTGGACAAACATTGCAATGGACTATTCTGAGACTTCGCTCAAAAATAATATTACGGACAATATATTTTGAGCCTTTCATAAGCTCTGCTTGGGACTTCTACAGTGTAGAAGACACGTATTTCGGCCTTACAGCATCGTCAATTGCACAATGTTTTTTCGTAAGGCACTTCCTCGGGGACCTACCTTATATAGAGGAATCACTCGACGAAGTTTTTAGCCCCAGTACGGTGAACTAATTACCGTGGCGTTCTTTCAGAGTGATTGATTGTCGATTGATACCCATGTAACAGCCATACGCTATGCAATCCACAATCAGTCACTCTGAAAGAACGCCACGGTTGAGTGTTTTCTCCGTACGTCGAGAGTAAAAAGTTCGCAGATTTCCGAGGAACACTGACTGAACGAAAAGGCAATGTGCAACTGAGGAAGTTGTAAGGTGAAACACCTGTCTTATACTGTATGAATGACAATAGCATTCCTCAGGAAAGGCTCAGAATACATGTGATTGAATTCCCTTATTTCCATTGCGGCTGGGCACTGAAGCATGCCGCGTGACGATCGCTGCAACGAAATTTCACGATTTAATTGGCGAGATGTGAAGCAGTAAGAATTCCGGTAGAAATGCAACTGCATGGACCTCATTCAAATCGTGTTAGGGTCATTAAAGTCTGTTCGGATTACCGTTTTCACTTGTATTACATCCACTGTGTGAGAGCGTTCGATAGCGTCAAAACGAATGCAACTTATCAGCACTCGTCGGTCAAGTGTAGACAAGAGCTCTATACGAATTTTAGCTGACTGCCACTCGGAAGCGCAGCACAAAAATACAGCTTTCCATCGACGCCTATTTCCATCACAAGAGTCCGCGTCAGATCACGTGCCTGGCTTACATGTTTTCCATGCTGTGGTCATATGACTAATCCATATTGTTCAATTGTAGACTCAGGTCAGAACTTCAAGATTACATTTTACGCTTGCCATGAAAAAACGGATTACTTCGCTTGACATCACATCCAGATCAGTCCATGTATTCCTTCGCAACTTCAGTAGCGTGGAGGCTGGTAAGGCTTACGCTGGCAGACAGAAGTGCAGATCTGGGGATAGCAGGTTGACGGAAGGTGATCATACATCCTTCCAGCCTTTCTAACTGCGACATCACTAAAAAAAGACTTTTGGTAAGGGAAAAATCTTTATCAGGTCATTTCCTGATGATTGTTAAGTCCGACCAGCCATTCATTGGCTAGTCATCATAAAATCATCGGCCTTCTAAAAATTGTCTACAGATTTTCATCGTGTTTTTACAGTCCAGCACTCGATTGAAAACTTTCCACAAGCGCGTTCTTGGAAGTTTAGCGAGGATAATTTCACGCTGTTGGAATCTATTACTCCACACAGATGATGACGGTACTTGTAACTTCTGAATGACGGTTCTACCACATGTGAGTTATGTCTTCTTCAGGTGGTACAACGTGCCAATAATAAGATTCATACATTACAATACTGGTCTACGTTCCATCGGATTTCGTCTTCTTCGGAGTTGGTCAAGTTAAGTGAAGCGTAATCAGCCAAACACCTCTACAAACATTGACAGAAAAACTACGAAATCTAAACTGCACTCATATGAGAATAGAATAAACATTCTTATTTAACAACGTTGGTTGGTCAGTTTCGTCGTCCCTCGCTGTTTTTGAATGGCAGCAGCGATCTTCGAGCAACATTCCGCTTCATTGACATACCATTCGGAAGTCTGTGCCCATCTACGTAATTTCCTGAACGTACGTGATAGTTTCATTTCGTGGGGGCTCTACACAAAGCGGAAGGCGACCGCGTGCTCCACAATGCAGATCGACGAAGTTCAGCAATTCTCATCATAACTTGTGCTTACTGTTTACAGCTTTCTTACATTGGATTCTCATTATTCATCGCCAACAGAAAGTGCCGGTTGCTTCCTGTGGATCTTCTTCCTTCACTCGCATAAGAGACAATCTAGCAGAGGGTGCCACCAACACGATCATGATTGTTCGAACAAGGCGTTAGTACACAAAGAGGTGAACCATAAACCTCGCTCTTATCTTCTCCTCCGGCATACCATGCTCTATTTTTGCTTAAAAGACTTTCAGTTAAGGTTACTCGAGTATGTGTTATTCCCTAATCATAGTCCCATTTTTTCTCTTGCTCATGAATCTGACACTGTTCGTCTAGCTCGTAACAATCGTACAATACATTGCAAATAGCTTTCCATCTCTTCGTGCGCAAGAGCCGATTGGGATTCCTGTACTATGTGGACGGCCTCAATCGACTGGACCACTATGAGACTCACACCGTGGTGGCATATTAGAGAAAGGTATCACCAATTGAATTCCCTCCTACTTGGGTAATCACAACCAACAGGGGAGCCGACGCCGAATGGTTGTGATGCTCGTCACAAGCGCGTGGAGGCGAGCTCCACCCTCAACTCTCTCGGTAGCCAACAACAACGCACTTCTGGAACGCACAGCTAGGC
>JAHQIW010005985.1:0-16202 GCA_019055375.1 Parelaphostrongylus tenuis | reverse complement strand
TTTTTTTAGTCTAGTGCAAATTGAAATGAAAGCGAAGTGCAGTGATTTCGTGAAAATTCAGCTTTTTAAGTCCTCCGTCACCCTTAGCCTACCTGTTTAATCTTCAATCACTTTTGTTAATCCATTTTCATCTAATCTAGAAGAAATCTTTCACTCAGGTCCCCTACAGGTTGAATCAGCTCGAGGTGAAGTTGAGAAATTGTTTGAAATGGTGCGTCAGATTGGAGAAGAAAACCCCAGCTGAGTTTCGCAATGTGAACAGCTGAAGAGCGCAGTCGATCGTGACGATGAGGATGCGCAAGTACGGGACCTTGCTAAGGTTCGAATTCATTCTGTTTTCTTTTTTGTTATAATGTTTTGGCTTAAACTATATTTTCGTGTTGCTTATAGTAAACGCTATCGCCACTCTCAAGAATTCCGTTATCTATTATTTATTTTTAGGGAGAAATTCGCTGTACTTCCGATAGTTTCTTTCTGGAGGAATCAGTGCTCTAGGCAAAGAAAGTATCTATAAAGCATTTTTTGTAAGAATATCAAGCTTGTAGACTGAGCTGTAACTTCTCATAAACACAGGATCGAGAGTTAGGGAGGCCTGCAAGAATCAGTGAGCATAACGGCTGAACGCGAAGTACACCTTTCACAGCGAAGCATCTTCTTCATCAAGTGAATCACAGGTTCGTCAAATAGTGATCTGCTTTCTCTAGAATAATGTGGAAGTCCATGGCGCAAACGTAGGTATTAAAGCTGTTGCACGAGACGATTTCTTTACGTGACAAGATGAAAAATGTGTTAGAAAAAGATGGAGACAGTGATGTTCTATTCCTATAGTTTTCACATAGATCAAAGTAAAGTATTTTATGAGTATTCTAAATTTTTTCTACCTATTCAGGAAATTGCTACCAGACTTGTCTATGTGATAAAAATGCTAATATGATGAATTTCGAGGTCTGCATAAGTCCGAATATGAGTTCAATTAATCCTTTTGGGACCGTGGTACCTACGGCCTCCACATCTCTAACAGGCAACTCTAGCGAGTCGCTCCACCTCCCCCACATCTCTAACCTCCAGTTTGGTGCGTCTGAAAGTGCTCGGCTGTTGCGTCTAATAATGGCACACTGGGCTAGAGATAAAGAGGAGGTGAAGCGTCCAGAGTTGCCAGTTAGAGATGCAAAGGCCGTGGATCTACAGTCCTGAAAGGTTGACTTTACTATCTTAATGGTGTCGAATTTGTGGCGCTCTTCGTAGGGGCTGCTCAGCGCCTAACGCTCCATCGTTCACCCTTTATGATTTTTAAGTTAAACGATGCACGACGTGAGAATGCCGAGCTGAGGAAGCGACTTGCCGAATGTGGATCGGGTGAACACGAACAGCTGATTCGGGCGTTTCGAAACGGAACGACGTCAACATATCGAGCAGCTGATGCAGTTGAAGTATTGTTCTTTATCGTTAGTCCATTTTGTATAAGATAATGAACATCACAAAATTGTCTTCCAGGCAAGAGGCGTTGCTAAGCCGCCATAGCCGAGAAAGACTCACACCTGACTCTTCTCGAAAAATTGCGAGCTCCACGAGAAGAAATCGACACTGTTCGGAGACATAAGGACGCCTTGATGCGAAAGCTCAAGCAAGAGAATGAACGGTTCGTGAGCATTTTCTTCACAAGTGTAGTTATATTCGAATGGTGTATGGCTGTTGCGATTCATAGTAGTTAACCCTTTGTGAACCAATTCTACAAAAAGTGGTACACTGGCCTTATCGTTTTTCCGTGGGTCACGAATTTTCACTAGACTTTTAGTAGTCATTCGATAGCCGAAAAAAGGCGATATTAACTAAAGCTTGGTTTGTGGGAAAACTTTTCAGTGCGCTGCAGCACGGGAAAGAAAATAATGTTCTGCGCGCTATGCACGGCCATTAAACCGTGGTTCCCAAAGGGTTAATTGTATTTATATAAGTGGGATAATGGTTGAAATATATTGCAACGTATTATTTAGCCGTGCAGTTGTTATTCGACCAGACGCCGTAGGCAGTGTGATGCAGCAGGGAACTGGCGGAGTCGCCGTGGGTGGACCTACTCCTTTTGTTGCGCAACCAAGTCCTCGTCAAGGTTAGAGTGCATTTTTTTCCCTATTGCTCCTTTCATTGATCAATATAAGTAATTTCGTTGCTTTTATAGTTGCCGTCTCATATTATGCATATATAAAGTATCTCGTTATTTAGATGTAATGGCTGTGTCAGCAGAGTTGGACGACTCTGAGGGGATTTGGGCCTGAGTGCTTTCCAAGTTCTGCTATCAGATAATTCTCATTTGTTAGCCTTTTGTTCTCTGAGAGTTCTTTAGAATTATTAGTTGAGAGTTTAAATGTGCTGTTGCACTGCCTCCTGTACGCTTTCTATTATCTTGAGCCTTTTTGTTTTGATCTGCCCTTTATATACTTGTTATCACCTCTCGTGCTCCCTGAAGCTTTGCAAATATCGCCATAATATGCTCCCATATATTCTCCTGGTATTCACGCTAATGATCTTCAATGACAATTTCAACAGTATTTTTGTGATCAGCGGTTCCTTATTTGCACTTGTTCTTTCACTTTTCTCTTTTTAGCACTTTTCTTGCTCTTCTCCTAGTGTGTGGGCGTCTTTCCCAGAATTTGATTAAGGTTTGGACCTCACTTCGTGTGATCATTAACACAAAATGGACGTTATAAGCCGATGAAAATCCATACGTGGGAAAAATATTCTAGCCTCTCAACTCAGAACAATCTTGCGAACTTTATCTATAGGATATAAATCTTCTAAAATCTACAGATATTTACTTATAGAGTAAAAATTCAGTTTTAGTGCAACGATTAAGTTTGAAGTTTTTCTTGGATTTTATTTTGCCTTTTGCTACTCAACAATTTCCGGTAACGATGTGGTCAGTAAGTGGATCTCGTCAGACAATATACGGTGTTTTGCTGTTGTTCAGCTTAACATCTAATATTTAGACTTCATTTTCGGTTCTTCGAAGGCTTCAGTCCTCAAGCAGATTCAAAATTAAAAGCAGTTGAGGAATTAATTACTCCCTTAGTGCGATGGACTAAAGTCTACTCTTTATCAGTTCTCAACTCGTGTTCTCTTTTCGTTGTAGACTTATCGGCACGGGTTGAGAAGCGATCATCGTCGTTCATTATGTGTTAATATAGGTTATCATTACACAGTGGTTGTTTATTTTGTTACAGTACATCTGAGCTATGAATAAAAATATACATAAGTGTAACAACCACAATGTCTAAGTAAGCCACCGCTGATTTTTCCATGAACGGATAGAAAAAATCGTTTGGAAGTCTCAATTCGATGTAAGGTAACGAGACGAAACGTAAAATAGGGCCTGAAATGAAAATGAATACTGGATCAACTCCCACTTCTGCGGGCCTGCGAGTGAAAAGTGGCTAGGATTTATGGATCTTATCAGTATTGTTTACTTTTGACTGTTGCGAAACACGCCATGGTCTTCCATATGATTGTAGGCTTTGGCTCTTTGGTCACGGCTTTTGATTTCCTCGAGGACATGACGCAGTTTAGCAACATGGAGCTATATAGTGAGCTTTGTTTACGTGCTCCATTTTATATAGTCCTATTTATAATCCATATGAACTTGGTGTGGCATCTTTGAATTGTGTACCGAATCGTAGAGCTATAGTGAAATTGGGACACGTGGACCTAGAAATACAAGGGAAATGCTGATATGTTTAGCCAATTCTTTGAACCACTGCCCTTTACATTTGATCTTTTTTTTACTACCAAAAGTAACTTCCTACCGCTTCGAGATTCATGTCGTAAATGACGGGCACAATAAGTAGTTGATGATTTGGTTGCGTTCTTTGTTTTGCGTAGTAGAGAGTGATCGAGACACTGGTGACTACCAAGCAATTTGCAGTTGTTGTTCTATGTAATTGAACTACTATGCTTTTAAATTGAGCTCCGTCATAGTCATGATTTTTCTCCACTCTTACTTGATAAGGCGTCATTGACACTACAACTAATTCTCGAGATTATTCGGTGCCATTTTATTTTGAATTTATGTTCACGAGCTGTTTTTCTCTAATGGTTTTTCGAAGAAATTTAACGGGTTGGTTTAAAGTAGGAATACGATTAGTTCTGTGCCCTTGAACCAAGCAAACATTCCTGCTACTCGACACCTACAAACTGCTATAATGATTCTTGAGAGCGGAATTAGTATAAAGGACAACTGTTGAATCCCTGAAGGGAATTTGAAACGCACTCCACTGACCTCTAGGTGAGTTCTATTCCTCACAATCACCATCGCGTCAGTAGCATTCGTTTCTTCGACGGGTGAGCTTCGAATCCATGTCGGTACGAATTCCTCCATCAATTGCTCAATTTCTCGTTTCATCAGTGCAGTGTGAATACCTGAATAAATCTATCGACTCTTTCTGAGATGATTTTAATTGCCAAGTTTTATTGCGCGAAAATTTCTCCAACTTTTGATTTTGTGACCAGTGTTTCCTATCTAATTAACGTATGTCGTCAATACTTAAAACATTGTATGTAGCGTTTTTCCTACCAAAACTCATTGATTTTGGCGGTAGAATCTGCTTTCGATTTGAAATTGAAGAATTGAAGAAGATCAAGTTGAAGAGGCATGTCAGGAGTTTTCCGATTCAAAGCTAGGAGATGGTATTTTGAGGAGATCAGGAAGCTTGTGGATCGTTAGCAGAAGATAGTGGATAATGATGGTCTACATTTCGAGGAATAATCATTGTTGTATTAATTGAATTTAAGTATAAACTCTAAATATTCAGCAAATGTGAAGAAACTTCTACTTTAACCTAATTATGTTGTGCGCCTCTGAAAATTGCGCATCAAGTTATTCTCTTGGTCGCGTGTTCTGAGTAACAATCATATTCGGAAGTAACGTGCCTCCTGATTTAGAGCAAAATCGAAAATTTACCAATTTATCAAGCCCTACAAATATTCTGATGACTGACTGCGCCCTTTGCTTTACGGAAATCATAGTCAGCGGTACAGCAAAAATGATTAGAGAAAAAGTAACTGCACGACCGTTCACAATGAGGTACAATTCGATTGGTGTTTTATCGCATGAATGTAGCTGTCATGGGTTCTTGGATATCCGGTATCGGATATGTGCAAACACCGTATTCTCAATCACTTCATTTGCTTCCGGCGCCTTGAGATAGTAAATGTTAACGAATCGATTGTTAACAACAAGCTTCTTGTATTCTAATCGAATCGTACCTCATTGTAAACGGTCTTGCAGTTACTTTTTACTCTAAACATCTTTGCTGTACCGTAAGCTCGTGAATGCTCGTTCGATTACTGACAGCAAATTCTCTTTCTCTTTCGATAGTCAGAAAACGCGAACATCGTATTATTACAGAGAAATTTTATCCTATCAGAATAATGCTTGTGTGGTATTACGGAATGCTCATTCAATTTCGAATTTATTTGTGAAAAATTCTTTTGACGTAGTAGACTGCACGAAAATTAGTTTCCTTAAACGCTTTTGTGTTGGAGAAACGATCTTCAGTTTTGAAAGAGTGAAAAAAAAGCTTTGTTGGTTTCAGTGAACTAGAATTTGATATCGTTCAGAAGAGGAAAACCATATCCCGTAGGGAAAGATGTGTATGTTTTAGAGGCTTTTCTTGCAGTCAATTAATTCCAATGTGAACTGAAAAACACTGGCTTAAAGTTGAAAGCGTGCACTATCATGTCTGTGAACACATTGTTCTCAAGGAATGCAGTGCCTAATGATTGTCAAGCTCGCACGGTAATGTTCCTAAGTATAAATTGAATTTCAGAATAGGGAATCGGCTGTTTTTTTTTTGATTGCATGGAGAGTGACTGCCCTTTCTGTTCATCACATTTCCGTAGAATTTCCGACCAAAGTACTACTTACAAGATACGATCATCGGTTTTAATGTTGACACGTTTAGCACTCTGCTACAAAATGTATCACTCAGTGTCCAGCAATGAAGGGATCTAACCTAAAGCAGTACTATTGCTTCTCCCGGGTCAGAAGAGAAAATAATAAAGCTAGAATATTCCTAAGACCCAATAATGTGAAGTGCTGTGCAAAAACATTTGCGTCACCGGGATTCGATCGAGATCACACTCTTTACGGGAGCGTATGCTATCCGTTGCACCGCCGACGCTCGTATTGCGCACCACTCTTACGCTACAACGCGTTATCTGTCAACATTCAACCGTCGACGGTCTGGCGGGGCAGCCGCTATCGGCATTGAACCCACTTCACCTGTGTCACCTGTCGTCCCGTTGATCGTCGAGTGACTCGAGCGGGTACCAGCAACTCTTCCATCTTTCCCTATCGCGTGCAAGAGTAGCCCAGTAGGTCCTCCTTGCTCTAGGGATTCGCTGAGCATCATATCTTTCTTCTATCGCTTTCGTGAAGAAATCGGACCAACGGGTCAGTGGTCTTCCTTTAGAGCGCTTGATGTCCCGAGGAATCCAGTCGGTAACGGCTCTCGTCCATCGGGTGTTGTTGAAGCGCAACACGTGTCCGGCCCACCTTATTTTCGATATCCTGGCGTGTAGAACGGCGTCTCTGATTTTCGATCGTTGACGTAGGTCGGAACTTCGGATCCTTTGTCTCATTTGCGAAATACGGTATACTCCTAGCATCGACCTTTCGACTGCGCGTTCGATAACTCCAAGTGATCTTTTATCCTTCTTACGTACCGACCAGGTTTCTGCTGCATACGTTAGGGCAGGGATAATTGTCGAGTCGAAAAGGTCGGCACGGAGTCGGATGTTCTTTGTCCTCTTCACTACATCTTCGACTCTCTTAAACGTTCCCCAAGCCGCTCGTTTTCTCCTGCTCAACTCTGGAGCCAGGTCGTTTATCATGTTGATTTCACGACCTAAATAGACGTAACTGGAGCATTCGGAGATTGTCGTTCCGCTGAGCGTGAATGAGGCCTTCAAAACCCATCCGTTCCTCATAAACATTGTTTTCGTTAGATTCAGTTGAAGACCAATCTTTCCACAGGCGTTATCAAAATCGGTCAACATTCGTACCGCTTGACTGATGTTTGGTGTTATGAGAACGATATCTTCAGCAAAGCGAAGATGGTTTAGTTGCCGACCGTCAATTTCACTCCCATAGCGTCCCATTCTAATATTCGCAAGACGTTTTTTAGGGTGGCAATGAATAGTTTTAGCGAAATTGTATCGCCTTGTCGAACCCTCTTCTTATGTCAATGATGATATTGTTGTAAAATGGAGAAAGTTTGGTCGTGAAATCTTTATAAAGCTCACGAAGGATCATTATGTACCGAGTAGGGACGCCCTGGTTATTCAGACCTATATAACCGCTTCTGTTTCCACTGAGTGCTGAGATGATGAAAGTGAGACAGAGTGGTTGCTCGTACTCTCGTGAAACTTCAGTGAGTCTTGTAATGGTGTGGATGTGGTCCATGGTATTAAATCCTTTTCGGAACCCTGCTTGTTCGCATGGCTGTCCTTCGTCCAGTGTTCTGTCAATCCTGTTTAGGATGACTCGAGTAAAGAGTTTATAGACAACGGACAGCAAGCAGATTAGGGGATAATTGCCTATGTCGTGAAGGTCTCCCTTTTGAACAACAATACGGTCTTGCTGGTTTTCAACTGAATAGGGACATTGCATTCTGACAGGTCGCGAGTGAAGAGCCGAGCCAGGGTGTTGATGAGAACTGGCGGCAGGTTCTTCAGGTGTTCTGGTCTGGTCCTGTTTGGACCGGGTGTTGTTATGTTCTTCACCGACGATACAGCATGTCGGATTTCGGAAAGGAGGACCGGTGGAATAACATATTCGTCCTCTTTCAATTTATATGACGGTAAGAGGACATGGCTAGCGAAGAGATCCGAGTAGTATTGGTGGATGATTTTCTCCATAGCCCTTCTTGAAGCTGTAAGTGTCCCGTCAGGGTATCGGAGTGCAGCCATTTTGGTCTTTTAGTTAGCAAAGCCTCGCTGGGCTTTGCGAATGCTTTTCCCAGCTTCTGCAGCTTCTGTCGTAACAGCTGCTCTTCTCTCTCTGAAGTTTTCTTCTATCGCTTCGCTGCAGCGTTTCGGCAAGTTCGGACGTAAGATTTTGGTTGCCTGCAGCTCGTGCGATTCCACGTTGACGTATCAGCTCAAGTGTCTGCGGAGACAAGCGTCCCTTCGTGACCTTAGGACTCTCGGCTCTTTTGTTACAGTTTTTGATTTCGCTGAGGACATGATGCAGTTTAGGTAGATGGGTCTATACAATGAGCTTTGTTCAGGTGCTCCATTTATATAGTCCTATTACTATAATTCATATGACTTACTTGGAGTGACATCCTTGAATTGTGTACTGAATCGTAGAGCTATAGTGGAATTTGGGACAACGTGAACTTAGAAGTAGAAGGGAAATACTTGTTGATATCTTTAGCTGGCTCTTTGAACCTCTGCCGTTTCCAGTTGGTCTTTTTTTTACTACCAAAAGTAAATTCTCACCGCTTTGAGATTCATGTCGTAAATAACGGACACAATAAGCAGTCGATGATTTGCTTGAATTCCTTGTTTTGCGTAGTAGAGAGTGATCGAGACACTGGTGACTACCAAGCAATTAGCAGTTGTTGCTCTCTGTAGTTTAACTACTACGTTTTTGAATTGAGCTCCGTCATAGTCATGATTTCTCCCCACTCTTACTTGATAGGCCGTCATTGAAATTACAACTAGTTCTCGAGAATATTCGCTATCTTGTTATTTTGCAATTTATGATCACGAGCTGTTTTCATCTAATATAAATGGTTTTTGGAAGAAATTTAACGGGTAGGTTTGAAGCAGGAATACGATTAGTTCTGTGCCCTTGAACCAAGCAAACATTCCTGCTACTCGACACCTACAAACTGCTATAATGATTCTTGAGAGCGGAATTAGTGTAAAGGACAACTGTTAAATCCCTGAAGGGAATTTGAAACGCACTCCACTGACCCTTAGGTGAGTTCTATTCCTCACAATCACCATCGCGTCAGTAGCATTCGTTTCTTCGACGGGTGAGCTTCGAATCCATGTCGATACGAATTCCTCCATCAATTGCTCAATTTCTCGTTTCATCAGTGCAGTGTGAATACCTGAATAAATCTATCGACTCTTTCTGAGATGATTTTAATTGCCAAAGTTTTATTGCGCGAAAATTTCTCCAACTTTTGATTTTGTGACCAGTGTTTCCTATCTAATTAACGTATGTCGTCAATACTTGAAACATTGTATGTAGCGTTTTTCCTACCAAAACTCATTGATTTTGCGGTAGAATCTGCTTTCGATTTGAAATTGAAGAATTGAAGAAGATCAAGTTGAAGAGGCATGTCAGGAATTTTCCGATTCAAAGCTAGGAAATGGTATTTTGAGGAGATCAGGAAGCTTGTGGATCGTTAGCAGAAGATAGTGGATAATGATGGTCTACATTTCGAGGAATAATCATTGTTGTATTAATTGAATTTAATTATAAACTCTAAATATTCAGCAAATGTGAAAAAACTTCTACTTTAACCTAATAATGCGTTTTCATGTTAATAATGCACTATTGTGCGTCTCTGAAGAATTGCGCATCAAGTCAACTCTTGCTCGCGTGTTCAGAGTAAAAATCATATTTGGAAGTAACCCTCCCGGATTTGAAACATAATCGAAATTTTTTTAATTTATCAAGCCCTACAAATGTTTTGATGACTGACTACGCCCCTTGCTTTCTGGAAATGACAGTCACTGGTACAGCAAAAAATATTTAAAGAAAATAGTAACCGCATGACCGTTTACAATGAGGTACAATTCGATGGGAATACAAGAAGCTTGTTGTTAACAATCGATTTGTTAACATTTAGCTCTCTGAAGGCGCCGGAAGCAAATGAAGTGATTGGGAATACGGTGCTTGCACCTACCCGATATTAGAAATGCACGAACGCATGACAGCTACATTCATGCGATAAAACACTTAAGGCTCGAAAATGCTCGTTCGGCTACTGGCAGCAAATTCTCTTTCTCTTTCCACAGCCAAAAACTGCGAACATCCTATTATTACAGAGAAGTTTCATCCCATCGGAATGATGGTATATATGGTTTTCCGAAGTGTTCATTCAATTTTGGATTTACTTGTAAAAAAATTACTTTGGCGTTATAGGCTGCACGAAATTTAGTATGCTCAATGTGTTGGAGAACGATCTTCAGTTTTGGAAGAGTGGAAAAAATACGCTTATTGGCTTCGATGAACTAGAATCTGATATCGTTCAGAAGAGGAAACTCATATCCCGTAGGCAAAGGTCTGTATGCTTAAGAGGCTTTTCTTGCAATCAATAAATTCCAATGTGAACTAAAAACCTTGGCTCAAGGTTGAAAGCGTGCACTATCATGTATGTGAAGACATTGTTCTCAAGGAATGCAGTGCATATTGACTGTCAAGCTCGCATGGTAATGTTCCTAAGTATAAATTCAATTCCAGGATAGGCAATCGGTTGTTTTCAGATTACATGAAGAGTGGTTCCCCTTTCTGTTCATTAAATTTCCGGAGAATTTCCGACGAAGGTGCTACGTAGAAGATACGAACATCGGTTCAAATATGTCAACACGTGTAGCACTCTCCTACGAAATATATCACTCAGTGCCCAGCAATGTAGGGATCCAACCTAAGGCAGCACTATTGCTTCTCCCGGATAAGAAGAAGAAATGATGAAGCTGGAATATCTCTAAGACCATCTGTCGGTTAACCTCGGCATTGACTGAGTGATTCCTTAATTTTCTTTTGAAGCAAACACGACTTTGTTAGAACGACGATTTTTGCGCACGGCATAGACAGTACAATACAACTTCGTTTTTCCCAAATCAGAAATCATGGAAAGCTTTTAACAGTTTCAAAACTTCTTCGAGTGTGTCAATATGTTACTGCCAGTTTGCTACATCTATTGGGCTTAATAAAAATAGCGCCAGTTTTCAATTTGTATCATTGAAAGTCATTGAAAAGGCTGGAAAGGTCAAAGTTTTACAATCCAATCAGTCAAACACTTCCATCACTTCCTTAGAGAAAATTGTCACAATCTAGATTTCGATCACATCAAGCACAAGGTCAACCATTAACATATTCAACGGTTTTTTTTTATTATATGTCGCCCACTGAATGAACAGGTGAAGAACAATGGAACGGTAACCATGTAGGCCAGTAATGCATTATACCCATAGGTAATCACATAGGCTAGTAATGCACTATGGGTATAGTGCATTACTGGTCTATGTGATTACCGTTCCATTGTTCTTCAACCTGTTCATTCACTGGAAGACATATAATAAGAAAATAAAAAAAGCGGTGAGTATGTTGTGACTTTGTGCTTGATGCGATGGAAAATCTAGATCTAACAATTTTCTCTAAAGAAGTGATGGAAGTGTTGGACTGATTGGATTGTAAACAACTTTGACCTTTCCAGGCCCTGACGAAGGCGACCTGCCGAAACGTTAGCTGTTTGATTGTGTGAGTAGAGTTTGGATTTAACACCTCGTGCCCCGCTTTAGAAGAAAGAAAAAAATAAGAATTACTGAAGCATGCCGAGGTTAATAGACAGACGGTCTTGGAATTCATTAAAGAGGCTTATGGACGGTACTATTAATCGACTTCACAACCACTGAAGATTAATGTTGCTAGCTTTTTTGCCTATACTGGCACACATAACGTGCCGGAAAGTCAAGGATCACCGTGTTAGGAGACATAGATATCTTTGATGTGGTGCGCTTATTATAACAGTTAGGTTTCTCGTCAGTTGAACCTTTGCGTAGGATCATGTTTTCTACATGAGTCGTGAGATATACTTTGTAACACAGCTACGCTAGAGACATCAAATCAAACAACTATAGTACAAAATCGCCAAAGTCGAGATCGACTGGAAAGCATGAACGCGAGTAGTGGAATCGAACCAGTGGTCCTATGTGTTTCATAAGCACATTTGTCCAGGTTCGCTGCACTTCAGCCATTACCCTATAACCAGCACAAAAACATGATATACGGCACGTCCACGAGTTCATAGATTTGGATGCTACGATTTATTGATATGGCAAAAGTGTTGAACTAGAGGTGCTTCTTGTCAGTAAATTTCAAATAAAGGACTAACAACTTAAGATGCTTCGCTTTATCACCAATTATCTGAAAAAGATTCCATAAAGTCAGTACATGAGCCGTCTAAGTGATGGATCACAGTGCGAAGAGGACACAGTTAACTCGAGCAGCTCTATCTTATATGTATCAATCAAAAGTAGTGCTAGTTAGTATTTACCGAGTTCGTGCTTCTATCAATCTCACCAGCGTTCAAGAATAGGTCAATAGTCGACAGTGTACACGATCCCACAGAACAACGTGGTTCATAAACCTAATTAATCCACTTGCCAAAACCCATCCTAGCCCATCTCACGAACACCGAAATATCTATGGATCGTAAAGCCCAAGCAGTGCGTTAATGTTACGGTTCTCCAACATTACCGCCCTTAAATCAACTGTTTCGATTGGCTGTCATAGACGCTGCGTCTACGAGCTCCTCATGCAACGCGAATGAGCCGTAGACGTGTATGGCTATTCGACTGGACAGGTCATAGATTTCTCAGCGGAGTGCGTATGATACTCGGTATGTAAGTAGTCCGTGAAATATACGCAATCATGTAGAGTCCTCTGCAAAAACACTTGTGTCAGTCGAGGCTCGAACCCAGATCACTCTTTCCGGGAGCGTATGCTAACCATTGCACCACCTGACGCTCGTTTTGCACAGCACCCTTTTTACGCTACAACGCGCACCTGTCAACAGCCAACCGTCTACGGTCTGGCGAGGCGGCCGCTATCGGCATTAAACCCACTTGTACTGGCAGATATTGGGTATCAACTTCACCAACAAGACTTGAAAAGTCCGTGAAATAGTTCGCCACAAATAAGAAGGATGGCAATGGGGCAGGTGTGGCCGACAATCCTTGTAATTGCGTTCGTGTCTGTCGTGTCTAAAACTTAACCCTCGTATACTCAGTCCGCAACCCAATATATTGTAGATGTTCAAATGATCCTTTTGTTATTTGCATATGCACAAATGCCATAAGTTGTTGAACAACAGCCAGAACATATAGAAATCTCCGTGCTAACGCGTGTTAGTGATGGAGTATGAGGGTTTTGTTAATCTCACCTGAGAGTGCAAGCTGTTGTGGAATTCACCAAAAATCTCACCGGATGCTGGCGATCGCTCTGACACGGACCTGACTGGGGCACCGAGAGAAAGGAAGTAGTCTCTCCGTCTGTAAAGAAGCTAGTTTGGCAACATCAGAGTTAAGACATAAGCTCTGACATGCTCACAATAGTGACGTATGTCTTTATCGTACTTCATGCTCCATTTGAGCACTTTCTGTTGCTCACTTCAATAATGTTGTCTTTGACAAAATTTCTATTCAGATTCAAAATCTGTCTGGAAAATTTCATCAATAACAGTTGCTTTACTTTGAACTGCATTGAGTGGCGGCAATCTGTAGTTGGAATGGGCTATAAACCTTTATGTGCTTCAAACAATCGTGTACTGCTGTCCGTACATGTTTATCTCCGAGATATTAGCCTCATATCTACAGATTATGATCACGACGTCAGTTTAGTAGCCTGAAATCAGCCATTTGGAATCTGCCTTACATGTCACCTTAAAATTCTTTGACCATTTGGAAGGAGAACAATGTAACGATAAGCTCGAAAAGCCAGTCTGACGCGGCGTTTCTCGGGTCTCGCAGAAAACATGCGCTGGTTACGGTACACATTTAGATTGCACTCTGATTATACATGTCAACAATTACGTTGTCACGCTCTAGTGCCGAGTGCTGAAATTTTGAGATTAAGACTGAAAGCAACTTACCTTACGAGTTTACCGTACACTGCAGAAAATCCAGTGGAACTTCTCTAACAGCTGTAAAGAGCGACAGTCTATTTACGTGATCGATGTGCTACCGTTTGGCAAAATAGTACCTGTTTGTACATGTTTTAGTTAAATAATTTACAAACCGCAAATTTTTACCCTTAGTGACATAAATCGTATATCCACGCTCGTATCCACCGTCTTCGTTCATTACCAAGTCTGCAATCGGGCTTTTGAAAGCAATGTAGAATTCTTGAATGAGGTCGGTATAGTTCTCGTCAGTAACGGTAGTGTAGTCAATTGAATTGAGCTGAGCGTCCACAATGAGTGTTCCGTTCAGAGTGATGTCTGCTGAAATCTGAATTTCATTCAATCAAACAGACATGTTCTTAAATGTAGTTTCTTCAATACTATAATGGCAAACTTAAGAAAAAACATACTTTGTTGATAACATTTTCGCAACGATTTTGCCTCCACTGCGTTGAAAGTAACCCGGAATTCCACCGAAAACCCGTCTCGGCAGTTGTGTTACCGAAAGTCTGGAACAAATCCACGTAGAAGAAGCATAGCCCAGTTCCTGTCCGCAGTATGTAGAAAACGCTACTAAACTTCATAGACATGCATAGTTGACCATTAGCGTACACCTTCAAAACTCAACCAATTCTGAAACGTGCAGGAGAGCAAATTAAGCGTATTGTGTTAAGTCGAACAAACCAATGTGTTAGCAGCACACATACACTCACCGAAAATCATTCACACCTACCCTACTCATTTATTTGGAAACACGGAAACATTTAATTGGAAATGACTGTGATTTCGTGAATAAAATTACGTTCCATATTGTCTCCATAAGAAAAATGTGGTCTGTTTCATTTAGTGATTCCCCACTCTTCTTCCAGAACAAAAAGCCTTCCAGTATGCATGAATTTCGAGTTCAAGCGATTGAAATTGCGAACAAATAGCGAAAAAGTACCGATTCTGATTTCAATAATGGGACTAAAAGATGAAATATTACTGAAGAGATCTTCATAAAGATAATCCTAATAAGAATAGCAAGAATAGCACTTACGTGTTTTTGAAAGAAAACAGCAGTTTCCAACGGTGAAGCCACATCCTTGCGAAAGGACGTATTTCCAAACGTTATCAAAAGATTCATCTAGCGCTTTTTATCAATTTATAATTATACCTAATTCGAATGATTGAAGGATGAAGCCCTTGGCGTTGATCAATCCGTGAGGGATGTGCTATGCAATCGCCGTCATCTAACATCGCTTGAGATGACTAAATGCATGTCTGGCCTTTATAACGACTCGCGGTGGCCTACCAATGTATTAAGTCAGTGTTGCTATCCTCCCAGACAAGCTGATCCTACGTGTTCTTCGCACTTTTGCTTGAATTTTCTCAGGGTAATATACTGTACCTCGTCTAGTTTCCACCTCTCCACTCACTTCAGCGTAACATATAGGTGGTTTCGAGGTCTATTGTACAGCAATGGCCTCCTAGTCCATTCGCTTGTCTCTGATTGATATCCACTTCCTTTTATACAACATATAAAAAAAATAATTTCTCTTCTGCATAGTCAATTTCACTGTGAATAGATTAGATTTAATTACAGTTGGAGTATGCTAGAAGGTACGGATACTTATGTTTTACGGAAGGAAACTGTGCCAGATACCACAACCGTATTTTGAGAAAATTCGTACGTAACGAGATTTTTCGTTTGTTCATTATTTGGCCTACTAAGTTTTACCTACAGTTCATATGCTCACATCTGTCCTTGCACGACCAACTAGATAGTGTGCTAGACTGGATTTGTATCTATCATGTTAGCAACATATGGTGGGATCCACACTGCTACAATATACTACGTGTAGAAATATGACGCTGCCGGAGCACGTGGGGCTGTAGCAAGAGAATTTGAGTATTTGACTGATTACCAATACTCTTACAAAGATTCGCTGTTCAGTGAAGAGGTCGTTTCTTCATTTGCCGGCGGATAATATAAAAGAACCAAAGCACTTCATGAAAGTTTTTTTAAAAAGTCGTTAAGTGGAAAAAAAGTGTTACGGGGCAACGTTCCTGCAAAGTAGTTCGATGGAAATGTGCAAGAAGAGTTTGAACTGTGTGTAAGTGTCTTTTTAAAGATGTCATTTTCCTATTGGAAAATACAGTTTCCAAAGACGCATTGGCGTTCATTTCACTGGATTATTCCAAAGTGCGAGTTATAGGACGCATGAGTACTCTCCTTATTAGAAATAACCGAAATTTCCTTAATAAAGGTCCATTTTTGTTGGTGATCAGGTGTTCTTAAGATCT